>CATIWR010437906.1:0-13339 GCA_949677035.1 Omphalea diandra | reverse complement strand
ATTACAAAATATCAAAAAATAATCTTGCAAAGTCTATTTTTTAGATTATCATTACTATATCTATTTGAAACTAAATGAAATAAATATTATAGCCAAACTTATTTAGAGATTATAATATTTTACATTAATCATATTTAATTTTTAAAATCAAAATTATTTTACCTTAATTTTTTATTAACTAATTATGATATAAATGAGTTTTATATAGTTTATTTCAGAGTTATAATCATATTTTATTTAAATATGCTTATGACATTTTATCTTTATGATTTTTTATATTGTCTCTAATATTATTATTAGTAAAAACAAGTAAAAATAAAAATTCATAGATTGAACAAATTCATTACAAAATAAAAGTGAATAAATTTTAGGTTGATAATTTTATTTCTATTTTTGTTAACTAAGTTGTAATATATTGATAAATATTATAACAATTTATTGATGGCCCTAAAAATAATTAAATATTTATAAAATCACAAGTAATTAACTGCATCCAAGTTTATCAAAAACAACTTAAATATAGTTTCTCAATACTAATTTAATATTGACTATCATTTAAAATGTTTACTTTACAATTAATAATTAAATATATATTTCATCAACTTTCAACAAAAATTAATTGTTAAATCCATAAATATTACATTCATAAATTCATCTAAACATATTTGTTACACCAAAAAATATTACTTTATAAATTTTAGCATGAGATTTTAAAATATTATGATAGCTCATTATTCTTATGATCTCATTATTTAAATTAATTCATTTGCATATAAAATATAAGATTATTATACATATTACTAATCATAACTTTTTTTTTCATATTCTAATTTTATTTTTGTGTTTAAATATTAAATTATTATTTTTAAAATGTTATATATATTATTCATTTTTAGTATGCCAAATTAAATAATTTTACATGACATCTTTTTTTCATTTTTTTTATATCCAAATATGCTATAATATTATATGGATTATTTTTATGTTTATATAAATATTCATAACTATACAATTTGACATGAAAATTAAAAAAAATTGTTCACTACTGACCTACTAAATTGATGTTTAACAATATAATAGCATACAAACAATAACTTGATGTCTACTTACAATTAAATTATGTAAATAATAATTATTCTCAAATAAAAATAACACAATTAATGATACTCTTCTAAATTTTTATATACAATTTTTAATCAATTTTAAATTTATAAATTATTCAGTATCAAAATCACATTAAGTGAAAATATTTTTCATTTTAATAACAACTAAGCACATGTTTTTTATAGAAATTTAAGAATATATTTTCATTATTTTTATGAGCCTACATATTATAATATTTATTGAACTATATTAAAATTTATTCGAATTTAAAAACTAACCTTTTACGTTTTTCCATCGAAAAATAATTTCAATTCAACTCAATAATATATCTATTTATTCCTGCATATCATATAAAAAAATATAATTATTATCACATTTTATTATCTAACATTAAAAAATACAATAAAAATATAAATAATTTTTACCTGAATATCACAAAAGGCTAGGGAGAGCAGAGCATTTTCATTCAATTTAACCATCTCATCGTTTGAATGAATGGGTATTTATAGATTGTTCGTCCGCCAATATAACTGGCGGACGAATAACGCATGCCGAGGCATGCACTGCAAGGCTCAGCCTTGCAGATGACTGCCTTGCAGCAAAGGCTTCGTCCGCCAGTTATACTGGTGGACGAAGCCACCTTGCAGCCTTGCAAAGTGGGGCCTTCAAAAATTTTTTTAAAAAAATCCTTCGTCCGCCAGTAAGTAAAAAATTGAAAAAGAAAATTTGTCCGTTGATGGACGAAAAATTTTAACTACCCATTTTCTCTAAATATTTTTTCATTTACCTTATTTTTATAAATATTTTTTAACTAATAATATTTCTCTAATTTTTTTTTTACACTAATTTGAAAATTAGCCCACGGGAAGGATCGGCACATGATGGTAGAGTTTTAAGAAATGCATTAACTAGAAGAAATGGTATTAGGGTACCACAAGGTAAATATTATAATGATATACCATATTAATGCACTAAAATTACTAGACTTTTTACATTGACATCAATTGGTGTTACTAATTTAGGGTACTACTGTTTGTGTAATGTTGGGTATGCAAATTGTAAGGGTTTCCTTACTCCTTATAGAGGTCAGATATATCATCTGAATGAATGGAGACAAGGAAGCCAACCTACAATTTCTCAAAAGTACTTTAACATGAAGCTTTCTAGAGCTAGAAATGTAATTGAGAGATGTTTTTGGTATGCTGAAATGGAGATGGGCTATTCCTAGGGAACAATCATGGTTTCCAGTAAAAGCAGTTGGAAGAATTGTATCTGCATGTTGCATCCTTCATAACATAATTAGACAAGAGATGAGTGCAGACCCAATTGATGATTTACATGTAGAAGAAGACCATCCACAGGGGAATGTTGCCCATCCACATGATTATATCGATTTTCTGCAGTCAACTGAACAGTGGAATAACTTCAGAGATAATTTAGCTATGCAAATGTTCAATAATTGGCAAAATAGTAGGCGTAGGAATTAGCTTTTGTATTTAAAAAATTAAAAAAATATATTACATTTTATTAACTGACTCTAATGAAACATTGATTATATGCTTTTTTTTAAAAAATATTTACTTCAATCATGTTATATTTTATTGTTGTGTCTACTTATAATTTTCTTAATTTATTATATATTTATAAAAAGTATTCATTTGATGCTTATACATTATAAAGTAGCAGGATAAGCAAAAGAAAAGTTGAAACCAATTCACAAACAAGAGATTATAATTCATGGACACCAGAAGAAGATGCTCTCTTAGTTGATGGAATGCTACATTTGGTAGACACTGGAAAGGTGATCAAGGGCACATTTAAAAATGGTGTTTTTCAAGATTTACAAAAGTACATGCAAGAAAATTTGCTTGGATGTGCCAAAAATGCCAATCCTCATATTAAGTTGAGATAAATATTTCAAGAAACAGGATCATGCCATTTGTGAGATACGAGGAGATAGTTATTCAGGTTTTGGATGGGATTCAGAACGACAATGTATTACAGTTGATGAGTGAGTGTCCTTGAAGAATAGATCAAGGTATGATATATATATCTTGTAATTGATTAATGAGAAGGGTAAAATTGAAAATATTTATTAAATTCATGGATTGTAGTTATTAAACCAAACATGAGTGCAATGGATATTAAACCATAAATCCATTGATTTTATACTCTAATCCAAATAATAGAATTCTCACAATCTATGGATTTCGCAATTTATCAATTTAAAACTCATGAATTCAACAAAATCTATAGATTATAGAATTTATCAATCCAAACGAGACCTTAATTCATTATTTTGAAAAATTATACTAAAATATCTCTAAAATTCATCCGATTGAAAACATTTTTCTATTAAAATTTTCATTAAATCGAAATAAAAACTCCATATTACTTTTCATTTTTATTTTGATTCACTTTTTATCCTTTTACTCACAACTTTACATAAAAAAGTAATGAAGTCATAATTAGAAGTTGAAAAACTAATGAAATTTATAAGATGAATTTTATAGTGATAGATTTAATAATACAGTCAAATATGTGATTTAATCAAGGATGAATAATAACTTTTATATAATGCAATAGTGTCTAATTTAATTTAATTTAATTATGAATTATATTTTTTTAATCTAATGATAAATTATTAATTACGGTATTATAATATAGTAATATAAACGACATTTTAGCCTTTACCAAATTATAAATATAAACTAATTAAAAATGTATTGCCTTTAACAGATCAACAAAGTTTTCTCTTCTTTTCTACAAATTTTTAAAACCAAAACGAAAAAAAAAATGAAAGATGAATTTTTTCTATGAACAGACTGATTATCCATTTCTCTTCATTGCTTATAAACCAGTTCATAATTTCAAACTTCAGTATTAGATCCAATTAATTACGGACCAACAAATCATTCAAAATCTATGCCCAAATATTATCTTTACATTGAAGAAATAATTAATATATTAATGTACAAAAGACATAATAATAATAATAAGTCATTAATATACTAAAGTGGGTATAATGAAGAAGCAACTAACGTTTTCTTCATTACTATAAATGAAGAAATAATGAAGAAGCAGTTTGGCTGCCATATTAAGGAAGAAAGAGCTGCCATCAATATGGGTACAAAAAAAAAGGCAAAAAATAAAATAAAATGATAATTGAATATCCAGAAAAAGAAAATACAAATCCTAAATATCCAAACTCAGTAAAAATTTCATCACTGAAAATGATATAATAAACTAAAAATTTTTAATATCAGAAACCAAAAAAATCTTTTCTGCACAAACAAAAAGATGGAGCTAAATTAAGGACCATCTAGATATAATCTCATCAAAATTCATATGAAAATCTGAAAAAAAAAAAAAGGTTTTACCAAATCAGCATACATAGATTAAGAGTTTCCAACATAAATTTTACTACAAAGAAAAGATTACATAAAATACTCTTAATTGGCAAAATCTCAAATCTAACTTTTAGTTACTTTTCTGTTGCTGCAATTTTCTTCACTTTATGCTTTGGATAGAATTGAAATCATCTGCCGCCACCACAGCCATCATCGAAGCTATCTGCCCCAAGAAGAACAGACCCATCATTACGTCCTTGGAAATTCCATCACTTTCACTTTATAAGCCCGCTGGTGACGATTCTACAATGGCAGCATACTCCAAAATCACCATCAATTGGCTCAGATTTACCCATCTCTTCAATAAAAAACAATAGCAGTTTCTCAGTTAGATATGATGATCTCTCCATCACGTTGTCTGGAGTGCTTCATCACGTTGTCTGGAGTAATGGCAGTCGCCAAACTAGCAACAAAAAAGGGGTAAAAAAAAGAAAAAATAGCTAAAGGAGATGTCAGCGGCGAGAATAGAGGGAGTGATGCTCCTCAAGCTTTCACGTCTACATCGTCAACGTCTACCTCATCGTTGATGATGTTTGATTGCGGATTTGCCTTTGTTTCTTATTTTGATTCTCTTTTGTTTGTAAAAGTAATCAAAATATTTTGTATGCGAGTTCTGTAGAAAGAAACAGTACCCGAAGAGACAAATAGAGGTAAATTTACTTTATCCAGCATACTTAATTATCTTTAAATAAAAATGTATAAATTAAAAGTTTTTTTAACTTAGATTAACCAAACCCACCATTATCTTTACTGTCATTACATTCTCCTCATTAGATTCTCGAGACTCCATTCCTCAATCAATATCGCCATCATGAAACTATCCTAACTAGAGAAACCCGGTTATTACTCAATTCTATTATCTTAATATGGCTTTCATGAAGCTAGAAGTCATTGAAGGTCTATGTTGGTCAAGTTTAATATAAACTCAACAAGATTGAGGTAAAATTCGGATCATTCGAATCTTGGGTATAGTTGGACTTATGGATTATTGTAGTTTAGTGGTCTTTGTCGTTGATGGCATCGATGGGACATCAAGGATGGATGGTGGCGAAGGAGAGGAAAAAGGGAGGGGCTAGTGTTTGTGCTTGTGGTGGATGCTTGTACGGTTAAGGAAGAATTGGAAACAATTAATAATGAGTTGTTATTGGTGATTAAGCAATGACAAAAAATGCAAATGAGTTTTTTAATGATTGATTTAATGGTTAAGGTGTATGATTTGGGGTTTTCTGAGTGTTCGATGGTGGTTGTGTTATACGGAGAACATGAGATTTATCAGAGCAGATGAAATTTTGTTATGTTGCTAAATTCTTGTATTCCAATAGAAATGTTGAAGTTTGTATCATTGATTGAGGTGTTGTGCATAATTTGCAATGCTTGAAGTTTCATTTTCATTGTTTCTATAGTTACTTTCATAATATGCACAAAATTGCTCTTCTTCTTGTCACTTTTGGTTTTTTTTTGTTCTGTTTTGAGGATAATTTAGTTTATGATTTTCGATCCAGAGGAAACCTTGAAGAGAAAGAAAAAGGATGAAGAGGATCTAATGTGTGGAGAAAAAGAAAAAGGAGTCTAATGTGTAGTGTCATGTGTCTATGCTTTTATTTTAAAATAAACTAATTAATGTCATGTCAATTTTCAGATAAGTTAATCCGAGTTGAAGAACTTTTACTTTATAATTTTTCGTTTAGGAATAATTAAGTGCGTTGGTTAGAAACTAAAGGACAATTAATGAAATTTTCTCGACAAATAGATATAGAGGATAATTATGAAATTATAAAAATTATGATTTTAATTTGTTGATTTTTTAAGGTTTGATTGATAGAAATTATACTAAAAATGAATAGAAGTAGTAATGTAATGGAATCAAAATTAGGAAATATGTGAATATATTATAGCACCAAATAATATAATACGGTAAAATGTTGAGGTCAAAGTATTTAATTTTTTTAATTATTTTTATACTTTTTAGGAGTGAAGTAAAGAGAGATAAGGAATATAACATAAACTAGAGTAATAAGTTAATTTTATTTGAGTTTTTTAAATAAAATTTAAAAGTTTACATATATTTACTTTTAAATTTCTATTTTTCTTAACTCTAAATCAAAGTTAAAGATGAAGCGGAAAGATTTCAAATAATTATATTGTATTTTATACCTTTCTATTTCACCATGAAAAAACTCTCAAGCAATATGTTAGTAATACTTAAAACCAATAAATACAATAGTAAAAAACAAGATAAAAAAATATAAAATGAAAAATATATTATAAATACCTGAATATTTTGTCCCATAAAGAAATAAAATTATAACAAATAAAACTGTAACAATTAATTTGCTTTGCTTCGTTTGTGGTCTTTTAATATATTAGGCAATAATCTGCACGTTTTACTACTATAGTTTAATGTATTATTTAAAATATATTTATAAATATTTAATAAAATAAAATATTTATTATATAAATAAAAATATATTTTTCTTAAATAGATAACATATGCTTATTATTCTTTAGCCTTACTTTGTATAATTGTCTATTTTATAATTTCTCTTAATATATTTTATTTCTATTTATAGTTTTTAATTAGTAATTTTACATGTAAAGTTAATAAATATTTCAATCACTTATTTATCAAAAAAATAGTTTGATTTATCATATCAAATAAATTTTAAATTTTACTTATAATAAATTGTTTTCTGAAATAAATTTTGAAACCAAAATAAATTTTATATATCAATATTAATGATTGATTTAGATTATTTTTTAGAAAACAGATGCATAAAAATAAATAATTTGATAGATTTAATTTAAGCATTGATAAATCTGTAAATTTTGAAAAATAAAAAATAAATCATGATAAAGAATATCTTGCTTTTGTAAAAATTAATTTTAGAATATTAGTATCATACAAAAAATAAGCTATTTTAAGTTTTTTTTCAAAGAAAATATTTTTTTAAAAAAAGCAAAGCTAATCAAGTGAAACCAGTATTAATCTCATACTTAAAATCTATTTCACTTTATTAAATTTATTTTTAAATTACTTTATAGGAAATCAAATTCTCCCTTTTTCAAATGAAATTTTAATTGGGATTTATATTCTCAATAATGTATCCAGAAATATCAAATATTATTTTAAATTAAGCAATTATTGGCTGAAGCCAGCGGCAGCATATGTCATCAACAGAACTCCATCTGATGCCAATTTAAAGACAAAATTCCATGGGAGATTTTTTATAGCGGTGCTTTGCGTTCAGACTCACTAGATTTTATTAAATCATAATATTGAGGCAAAATGAAATTGTAAGAAAAGAATATTTTGCTTTTGTTAAAAATTAATTATTATTATTATTATATTATTATCCCACAACTTTTTGCTTTTTTTAAAAAAAAATAAATCTTAAAATAAACCAATTAAAAGGAAAAGGCAAGGTAATCAACTAAAAGTATAAAAGCAAAACCATTATTTTTATCATACTTAATTTCTTCTTTACTGATTTTGTTTATAAATTAGAGATTACTCTTATTAAGAACCGAACTCTTCCTTCTTCTTTTTTTTGAAAAGAAATATTCCACCATGATTTTTAATCTTTTTTCCATCCAAAAATCTAAATTTAACTATTTAGATATATAAAGTTGAAAATATATATTTGGCTTTTGAGCAATGTTTTAGTACCTAACCTTGCAATTTTAAATTTGTTATTGTTTTAATACCAATTTTAGCTAATTAATATCAATAAAATGAAATCTAAATATCTCTTATATCATATAACTACTGAATTCTACAATGGCAAATTAAATAATATTATCAAATAAAGTTAAAGAATAAATATGATATGTGACAACTATCTTTTATTTTATTATTTTATTTTAAATAATTTTTATTTAATCTAAAATTGAATTACTAATTATAATATTATAATATAATAACGTAAATAATATTGTATTGTTGAACTGGATTTAACCTAACAATTAAGGCTTTTTTTTAACTGAGCAAATATAATTAAGTTTGAGTATTATCTCTCTGGCACTAATATAGACAAATGGTTTCTCATTTGATTTTGTTTTAAACCAAGAACAAAATATAATTTTCAATTTTTCTTTTAAACATTTTTTTTAAAACAAAACTCTCTCCTTTGCATGCTTTTGTTCAAATTTTATCTATAAACTTATAATTTTATTTGAATTACATTTCATTATAAAATATCAAAATATCAACATATAATGACACTTTTATATATGTTCCAAAAGTGAATAGGAATTCTCTTGCTTTCAAAACTCAATTTTGAATCGCTGAATCAGTGAGCTAAGACTTTATGAGTGTAAAATATTTATTCAATTTTTTATAAACAAATAACTTATTTAAGAATTATAAAAATTTTATATAATTTTTCAAAATTAAAAAAACAAATTTTGTAATAATAGTATTTGAACCTAAAATCATTTGTAAAAATTACCTTTATGAGTTCATAATTAAATTTATGATTAACACTTGTCTTTTCATTTTTCATGCAATATTTATATTATAAATAAGTTTCAAGGTAGATAAAACTTGTTATATTGGTATATATAACTGTAAACAATTTTTATAAATGAGACGTATATCAATTAAACCAAAAAAAAAAAAAAGGAAACACTATTTTTAAGATTGATGTCATTAAAAGATTGATAATTTTAATAATTTAAAATAAAACAAATTTATGCTTTTAGGCTACTGGTTATCACCGGTTACAATTTAGGATTCAAACCGCGTTGAGAATCCGTGCGTTTCCTTCATAACAAAGAAAGTGAGAAGCTGACGATGAGCTGATGCCAAAGATTGTCAAGTGTGTTAGCTGTGTTTGGATTGTCATAAGAAAACCAAGAACTGCTGCTTTGGCATTAAAATTATTTTTTATTTTTAAATATATTTATATTTTTAAAATTATTTTAATGATATTTTAAAATTTTTATTTATCATTAAATTAATTAAATCAAATTGATCAAACTAATCAAATAAAAAAATTAATTCACTAACTGATTGAATTTTAAAAACACTGATCGTATTGCATTTCTAGTTAACCGCCAGTTAAACTTTTTAGTGCTGTTTAAGCACTGAATTAATATATGTATTATAACATAATTTAGTTTTTAAATAAAAAAATTTAAAACTAACATAACAATATATCTTTCAAATGTTTAAATTAAATTAATATTAGAAATTATAAAAACATGAAAATTATGTATATAAATAATAGGGATTAATTACAATTTAGTGGCATAATTTATGATCTAATTCTTAATTTTGGGATGATTAAGGAGATTTGATTTAATGGATTCAAAGTAAGTACATTAATAAAAGATATTTTTTATTAACATCTTTTAATGAGTTGGAATGCAATTTATATATCATCTAAAATGGGTAATTTGTATATGTAGTCATCGTATTATAGTGCGAATTTTATTGCAGTCATAAAATTAATTTTTTTTTGCAATCAGGTCACTGAAGTACAATTAATATTGCAATTAATATATTTTAGTTGATTAGTTTTTATCCAGTTACCAAAGAACTAATTGTAGTAGAATTTGTACTACAATATAGTGACCACATGTAAAAATTATCATATAAAAAGAATATCATCATTTTTTTCCACAATTTTATTCAATTTTAATCATTCAAATGAAGTTCTATGATGTTTTTACTCTCTGAACCTATTTTATCATATATTATTATAAAAATATAATGAAATATAAATATAACGATGATTCACTAATTTTTGATTTTTTTTGTATAATTTTTCAAAGAGTTTTATCTAATAGTTGAAATTATTACATAATGACTAATGTGAAGAATTTTAAAGTGTGAATTTATAGAAATACTTAAATTTAGGTTCATTACTTGAGTGTGTGAAAAAAAAAATAGACATAATTTAAGAACTTTTTAAAAATTTCTCATTCATCAAAATTCCTCATTTTCAATGTATTTTAATGAAAATAGTAAAAAAAATAATACAATAACTATAATTATTAAATTAAAGGATTGTAAGTCAACTAATTTGATATGATGATATATTATCTTAAATTTCAAATTTGAAGCTCATATATTTTTTATATGCATTTAAGAATTTTCGAAACCTTGTAGAATAGCTATAAAAAGTATTTCGTATTTTAAAAAATTTATGTACTAATTATTCAAAGAATAATAAATGTGTATAAGTATTAAAATCTTACAAGAAATCAAAATGTTCTCTTAGTGTAAATGTAATAAATATAAATTGATCTTACTTGAATATGACCTGAAATAATTAAAATTTGACTCGATTTAAATCGTAAAGAAGTATTTAATTCTTTTAAAAATAAAAAAATGCTTCAGCTTTTTCTTTTTATAAATTTTTAAAATATTTTAATAATTTTCCAATCTAACTAATAATATTTTTTAATTTTATATTTTAATAAATAAAATTAAATATGTACAACTATTTTAAATTGTGAAGATCAATTGACATCAGTATGTTGGTTCATTTATATCTTACAAATTAATAATTAAAATCTATTAAATTTAATTGAGTGTGAAATTTTAATTCAAAAAATTCAACAAAAATAATATAAAATTATCAAATAAAACATGTGCATCCCACAAAGTAGCATCTATTTATAATAAGTGGTACTCGAAAAAAAATTAACAAAAATCTTTTAGGTGAACTTTAATATCAAATAATCAATTGAACAACTGTTATATTTAATATTTATGTATCACTTTTGGAACTTTTATACTGTTACAATTTTTTTTAATGAAGCTATCTATTCAATAACATTAAATTTTATTGTCATACATACGTACATTTATTTAACGATATAAAATATTTATCATCTAATAAAAATATTATAATAAAAATTATCATACTATGACTAAATAATCGTTTTTACGTGCTATAAACTGATTTAGTTAATTATTACTAAAAATCAAACAATACATATGTAACACTTTAAAAACTAATTAGTTATACCATCTGTTATAAGAGCTAACCATTATTTAGTTCAAATTAAAAAATCAAATAGGTGTTCAAAAGCAACTCCCAAACCCCAACAGATGGTTAAACCATGTTAAGTATTGTAAATTGACAACATACTGTAATATTATCATTCAGAAATGATAAGTCAAAAGTTGGACATTACCAATAGACCACACACTCTTGAAAGCAAACAACAAGAACTAAATCACTATCATCATCATGATTACCACATGCTTCTCTTCTCATTTCAAGTCTTCATTAAATTGATAAATTATTATTATATTTATATTTCATTATATTTTATAATAATGTGATAAAATAGATTCAAAGAGTAAAAAAATTAAAGAATTTTATTTGAATGATTAAATTGAACAAAATTTTAGAAAGAAAATGATGATATTCCTTTTATATGATAATTTGTATACATGGTCATTATACTATAGTATGAATTCTATTGCAGTAAAATCTCTGGTGGCTAGATATAAACTACTCGAATAGAATATGTTAATTATAATATTAATTGTACTTCAATAACTTGATTGCAAAAAAAAAAAAAGTTACACGACTACAATAGAATTCACACTATAATATAGTGATCACGTGTACAGATTACCCATTCTAAAACCTTAGGCTTACACTATGTTATCATATAACAGTAAATCATTGACTCATATATTACTCTTATCCACTATAAATACTCTTTAAGTATTCGAGGATGTTGACTATGTGACTTCAAAATTGATAAGACACTGACTTAAATCTCTAGAGTATATGATGCATTTTGAATGATAACAAAATCTTGAAAAGTTCTAACTCTTATAGTTGAATGTTTATACTTATAAAACTATGCCTATTTTGCATAGGGCATTATTGGCTCCTTAAGATGCTTTAAAGATCGAAGAAAAATGTACTCAAATGAGAAAACCTGAATGCCCAAGGACATAAAGGCAAAATTTATGATCTCTTAGATGCTTCTAAAAATGAAGGCAAAATACCTAAATAGGAAGATATACCTAAAGCATGGGAACGGTGGTTGTAGTGGTTTAAACTCAACTGTTTTGTGTAATCTACGAATAGTGGTCAAACCATGTGACTTAAAATGGTTAACCCAAGTTATTACAATAGTGGAACTCAAACCTATGTATATTATTAACCTTTCTTATTAACTTGTGATGTAAGATTTTCAAACAAATCCTTAAGTATCTCAAGTTAACACCTTTAGACATTCTAAGCACCTCAAGCTGACAACTCGATTGGAGATGTTACAATTTTCCCTCTTTAGGCTTGTGACATTATTGTCATGATAGCTCACAACTGGGCTCATACTATTAGGCTACGAATTGTGCTTAGCTAGGACATAACCCATAGGTATTATGATTCACTAGTGACTTGGTGGCTTTACCTCGTTTCTAATCATGAATAGCCCTTTCCTAGTAGATCCATTAGTTTCGCGCAAATTTCTAACTTATGGTGGCTCTAATACCAATTGTAATAGCCTGAACTCAACTATCCTATGTAAGCTGTGAATAACGGCCAAATCACACGGCGGCCTAAAATGGCTAACTTAGGTTATTTTAATAGTTAGACTTAAACTTATATATGTTGTTAACCTTTCTTATTAACTTTTGATGCAGGATTTCAAACTAATCCTTAAACATTTTAAGCGTCTCAAGCTAATACCTTGATTGGGGATGTTAAAACCATTGATCCCTTTATATATATATATATATATATATATATATATATATATATATATATATATATATATATATATAGAGGGAAAAAACACAACTATATAGAGGGTGTAGAGAGGTCTCACACAATATCGGATATAAATATAAA
>CATIWR010437852.1:0-11620 GCA_949677035.1 Omphalea diandra | reverse complement strand
TATATATATATATATATATATATATATATGTCGGCCCTTAAGCACCAAGAAGGGGGTTTGAATTGGTAGGAAATTTTAAAAATTAGAGGAAAGGTAATGGAAGATGAAAATAGAAGAAGTAAGAGAAGAGATAGAGACACTAAATTTTATAGTAGTTCAGGTGTTAACAAACCGTATGACCCTCTCTAATTCTTCACAATTAGGTATCTACTAACATTAAATGGTGTTTCTAAACTCACAACAAACTTTTACACTTTGTGTTTTATGGCTCACACACAACCTTACAACTTGTGTTTTAAGGCTCACACAAAAACCTCTCAATTGTTTTTCCAAAGGCTCACACTTAACCTATTATAAGAGTTTTACAACTAGGCTAACTCTCAAACCCTATAACAATGGTGTTTAATGCCCACACCTAAACTTACATATAAGAATTAAAAGGTGAGAAACAAAATTGTAAGAGTTTGGCTATATTCAATGTTATTCTCTTGCTTTCATGTTTGTTTGGTGGAGTATTTATAGGCAATAACCACCAAAGAGATGTTACAAAAAAACTATGTCTAAATATCCAAGGCCTGTTAGGTAGATCTTGCATTGAATGCCTATCAGACAAATTTTGTAGTCATGACTGGTATTTCACGATCTTGATTTATATTTTTCCACTAAATTTACTGAAATCACAGCAGATAGCCCCATTTGTATCTAACTGCTAGTCCACATGACATGCTATCATTGGTCTTTCAAGAAAAATAGTTATTCTTCAAACCAAATGAAAGTCGTGATCACAAGTTATTTTTCTCTTTGACGCAATTGGCACCGTGAATCCATATGTTTGATAAGAAGAATTGCTTCATCAAATCATAGTCTTAAAGACTATTTCACCTTTATGAATTTTGATATACTAATGGTTATCTTGGACATTTGGCAAGCTTTGGTTGTGGACTTAGTTCCCTCCAGGCAACTCCAAAAATCGCGGTTGGGATAATGGATGCAATGGTCATTGTGAATATGACTATTTGAACTTTTTGGCAAGGTCATAGCAACAATTGGCTCCGTGAATTCATCTGACCCAAAATCATCTATTCCTTTTGCAAGATTGTGATCGTGAATTAGGATGCCTTTCACAATGTTTAAGACTTAGACTCCCATCTAACTTCTAATACAAACCTATCTTAAAAGCTACAAAATCAATACTTAAAAATCTCCTCTTTTTTTATTTTGATAACTTAGATTAATATTTCAAGGGATAAAGAATACATAAGTGTGAAGTTGAGATGGTTAACAATGTTTAACAAATTAAACTTATTAAGGTACCAATTTAAAATTAAAGTTCAAATAAACTAATTGAAATTGCTTCCCCTCAAATTATACTCCCCCTTAATTATAGCATGCAATTTCTTTCATTATGTATCTCCCCTTTGTCAAGATCAAAAAGAGAGAACATGATTATTATAGGGATAAATAAAAAGTGATGCAAATAAAGAACATCCATAAAGGGATCACAAACTTCAAATTTTATTTATATTAAAATAAAAACAACAAATAAACATAAAATAAATAAAAACTTGTAAGATCACAAACTTAGGTCAAAAATGAAAAGAACATAAAACATAGGAAAAAGTTACAAGCCTAAGAAAAAACCAGAAAATTAGAGAACTGTCATCATCATCAGAATCTCCAACTTCCTCATCTCCTCCACCACCTTGTGCCTCATCTCCTTCTTCCACTCCTTTAGTCTTCATCTTCTTCTAGAGTATCCTCATAATCTTCAAAATCTGAGAGATGGAAAGGTGTTGCACCTACCATCTCTTAAAGGTCCACTAGGTCACTGTGGAGGTAGGAAAGAAGAAGAAATATCCTTTTTATCATACGCATCACATTGTCCAACTTCTTGTTAATAAAAAAAGAGAGATGATAAAAGTCTTAGGTTTTGCTTTAGCCTTAAGAGATGGTATTGGTTGGGCACTTTCCTCTATCACAAGCCTCATCCTTTTTGAAGCTTGAGTTGTTTCATGTTTCTTATGCAAGAGACCCTAAGGTATAGATATACATATCTAGATGGATAGCCTTGGCATTTAACAAATTAGGCAAAAAGGTTTTGGGAGGGCAAGTATTTTTTTAGTGAGAAATTTTCATTTTCCTTATTTAGGGCTCCCACATAATGATAAATGGTTGTAACATGAGAGGAGAGGAGAAATTGGCTTTTAAGTTTAATACTCATGTGAATCAATTGATCCATAAGGTATCAACCTGTTTGAATTGGTTGGTTCTTGGTTAGGCAAAACAGAAATGCAAGGTCTTTATGGGAAACCATTTCATTCGCATCACCAATAGCTATTACAAAAAAAGTAATGATACAGTGAATAAGCTAATTTATAAGGGTTTCAATGTATTTGGTTATAGATGTTTTTGAGTCATGTTTGGTTTTAATGGAGATCTTTGACCAAAATTCAGAATAAATGATATCAAGTACAAAGATGATAAAAGGAATATCATCTCCCACTTGAAGGTTGAAGGGGGTAGAAAGTTGGGTAAAGATTAGAAAGTGGGCGTCCCCAAAATCCCTGAAAACTAAATTGTACAAACCTGCTTTAGATTCGGATTTCCTACTCAATGTAATAATGCACATAAATTCCTTAATGATCTCTTCATACCCTCGTTCATCCTTAAAGATAAACTCATTCCAGCCTAGGTTTGACAAAAAGGAATAGATTTCATCCTTAATTCCAATTGACTCAAGGAGAAAGGTAAAAGAAATTTTATTGGTTTGGATAATTTTATTGGAGTGTGCTTTATACCTGTTTTTTTCCTCTTTGGTTATTGCCTTCATTAAGTGAAAGGCAAGAGGGCTTGGATGTTGGGCAATGCCCTTCCATTTTTTTGCTCTGGTTAGTTTCTTAGGTGCCATGAAGGGAATAGAAAGAGTTTAGAAAGTTTGAGAATGAAATGAGTGATAGATGGACAAAAAAAGATAAAAGTGGAATAAATGAGTGTTAAGATGGTATAAATAGGCAGAAAAGTGGTGAAAAGCGATAACAAAATGGTAAAATATGCATTAAATGAGGGATTGGCACTAATTGATAGTCAAATCAATCAATGCCTGATAGTTACTAGAATTCATGGTCGCTATTCATAAGTCGAACCACTAATTATGAATTCTATGAGTAACAGATAAGAATTCCTCTAAAAATAGAGTCAATGGTCAAAGAATTTTGAAAGAATTTGTGGTGGCAATTTGAAATCACAATAGCGAATTAGGAGTTTGACAGAAAATTGATGAGTGCCTATAAATCATGACCACGAATGGATACTAATGATCGTGAATTACGAGGCAAAAAGAAAAACAAAGAAAAAATAAGAATTGCGTTCTTAGATGTGATCAACTAAATATAATAATGATTAATTCAAGAAAATTGGCATAAAAAAGCTCAATTGTATAAAAAGGAACACATCCAAAGAAATCAACATACACAATTTTCAAATATACATTCAATCAATCAAAATGACAAACTCAATGAAGAAAGTGGGGTGAGATCAATTTTCACCATAGGAAGCTTCCATCTAGCATCCTGAGCTCTTTCTTAATTAAGTTCATCCTTTCCTCATTAAAGGGGTTTAGTGAAAATGTTCTCAAGTTGATGATTGGTGTTAATAAACTCTAATACCACATTACCATTTTGGACAAGATTTCTAAGAAAATGATGTCTAATGTCAATGTTTTTGCTCCTAGAATGTTGGATCATATTCTTTGAAAGATTTATTGTGCTTGCGTTCTCACATTTGATGGGAATGTGATCAACATCCTTGCCACAATCCTTGAGTTGTTATTTCATCCAAAGGACTCAAGTGCAATAACAACCTATCGCCACATATTCGACTTCAGTGGTCGATAAGGCAACCAAAACTTTTTTTTGTTTACTAAATCAAGAAATTAAGCATTCTCCTATAAATTGGCAAGTTTCAGAAGTGTTCTTTCTATCTAATAAACTATCAGCATAATCTGCATCCAAATGCCTAAGAAGACTAAATGATGAATTTTTAGGATACTATATCCCTAAATGCAATGTGGCATGTAAATAATTAAGAATCCTTTTAACAACATTTAAATGAGATTCCTTAAGGCATGATTGAAACCTCTCACAATGCATACACTTAAAATGATGTCAGGTCTAGAAGTAGTGAGATAAAGGAGAGAACTAATCGTACCTCTATACCTTTATTCATTAATTGGCTTACCCAATTCATCTTTGTCTAGCTTAATGGTAGCATTCATTGGTGTCTTTGCTACTATGCAACCATCTATGTCAAACCTCTTGGGTAGATCCTTTATGTACTTGGCTTGGTTGATGAAGATGCCCTCTTTAGTTTACTTGATTTTTAGACCAAGAAAGAACTTGAGCTCTCCCATCATGCTCATCTCAAATTCCCCAGTCATACACTTAGCAAAATCTTCACAAATAGATTCATTAGCAGCACCAAATATAATGTCATCAATATATATTTGTACAATGAGTATATTTTGGTTGTGCCTTTTGACAAACAAAGTTGTGTCGACCTTGCCTTTTTCAAAATCATTTTGTAAAAGAAATGAACTAAGCTTTTCATACCAAGCTTTTAGAGCTTTTTCTAAACCATATAATGCTTTAGTTAATTTGAAAACATGATTTGGAAAATGCAACACTTAAAACTAGGAGATTGTTTAATATAAACTTCCTCCTCAATGAGACCATTCAAACATGCACTTTAAACATCCATTTGAAAAAGTTTAAAGTGCATGTGGCATGCATATGCTAAGAGAATCCTAATGTCCTATAATCTTGCTATGGGGTCATATGTTTCATCATAATTAATGCATTTCTCTTGGTTATAACCCTTTGCAACTAATCTAGCTTTGTTCCTGATAATGAAACCTTACTCATCTAATTTATTCCTAATTACCCACTTGCAACCTATAATAGGGTGTTCTTGAGGCCTAGAAATAAGTTTTCACACTTTGTTTCTCTCAAATTGATTGAGTTCCTCTTGCATAGAAATTACCTAATTGTCATCATTAATAGCCTCATCAATAGATTTTGGCTCAAATTAAGAAACAAATACAAGATTATTATCTAATGCACGAAGTTGAGATCTAGTACGTACTCATTTGGATGTTTCACCAATGATTAGATCCTTTGGGTGATGTTTGGAAAAACTTCAATCCTTGGAAAGATCTTGAGCTAGAATTTCTACTTGTTGTGGTTGATATTCCTCAACTTCTTGTGATGACTCGTTATCTTCAAGATCAATCACCATTTTTGTTGTTAAATCTAGCTCCAATTTCTCAAAGTCACCTACAAAACTATTAATAAGAGAACTTTTCACAAGATCAAGTTTACTAGATTCATCAAACACAATGTTCGTTGACTCTTCAACAACCATAGTATTTTTGTTGAAAACCTTATAGGCTTTACTAGATGTGGAATAAATTAGAAAATTTCCTTTATTTGTCTTACAAGTAAATTTTCCAAGATTGTCCTTGGTATTTAAAATGCAGCATTTGCACCTAAAAACTCTAAGGTACGAAATCTTAGATTTTCTACCAATCCAAAGCTCATAAGAAATTTTGTTAAGAATGAGTCTTTTGAAAACACGATTAGCAATACAACTAGAAGTATTAATGACTTCGGCCCAAAAGTAATTAGGCAAAGAATACTCATTGAGCATAGTTCTAGCCATCTCTACTAATGTTCTATTTTTTCTTTCTATAACACTATTCTGTTATGGTGTTCTAGGAGTAGAAAAATTATGAGAAATCTCATTCTCTAAGCAATAAGTTTTAAAAGATTCATTTTGAAATTCTTTTCCATAATCACTCCTTATAAAAAAGATGAAGTAACCTTTTTCATTTTGAACTCTTCTTGCAAACGTTTTAAAACCATCAAAAGTGTCATTCTTATGAGCTAGAAAAGACACTCAATTAAACCTAGAATAATCATCAACTTGGACAAATGCATAATGTTTCCCACCTAGACTACCATTCCTAGTAGGTCCAATTAAGTTCATATGGATAAGTTGAAGAGGTCTAGAGGTACCTATAAAATTCTTTGCTTTGAAGGAAGTTTGATGTTGCTTTCCCATTTAGCAAGGTCCACAAGTCTTATCCTTAGAGAATTTTAGATTGGGAAGAACTTCCACTAGCTCTCCTTTAAATAGGCTTTGTAGGAGCTTCATGCTAGCATGACCAAATCTTTTATGCCAAAGTCAAGCTTCATTATTAAAAGACACCAGACACTTGAAGGATTGGTTAGCCAAATTGTCCAAGTCAATTAAATAGGTATTGTCCCTCCTTTCACTTTTAAAGATTATCTTCTTATCCAACAAAGTGGTAATCTGACATTCTATATGGTCAAAGGTGACTTTATTACCTTTATCACATAATTGACTTACACTTAACAAATTATTTTGTAAACCATCAACTAAAGAATGTTGTCAATAAATGAACAACCATTCTTACCAGTTGTTCCAGTGCTAATTACCTTACCTTAAGCATTGTTCCCAAAAGTGACATTGCCACCTTCCTTCTCTTTTATGGCTATGAATAGCTTTTTTTTTCATCATATGCTTTGAGCACCCACTATCCACATGTCAATCATTGTCTTCATTAGTGGTGACCATACATTCCTACATAACAAAAAAATATATAACTTTTGCTTAGGTACCTAAGCATACTTAGGTCGTTAGGGGTTAAGTCTTGAAGGGTCCTCTAATTTGAGGTAAGCCTTCCTAATATAACACAAAATGTTTATGTGACCAAACTTCATACAATAGTGACATTAGAATTTAGATTTGTAAGTCTTTCTCCTACACATAATTTTAGTATGAGTTGGGGGCCTACTCATACCATGGTGGTAAGAGTGTGAACATGTGCAAGAATGATTAGGAGGAAGAGAGAATTTTTTATGTGTGTTAAGATGAACATGCTTCTTAGTGTAGATGAATGCATGATTAGCCTTTTTAGGCTTAGACTTTGAGCCTTAAGGTGTCTTCCCCTTGCCCTTGGGCATAGGTTGCTTAATGCTAAAAGTATTATTCCTCTCAATTACCTCAATATTAGATGTTTGAGGTGTTAAAGCTCTAATAAATGTTGTGATAGGAGGTATAGATGAAGAGACTCCATTGAATCATAGACCATGTCTTACTAGGAGAGGTCTTTGAGATATAATTAATGTATCTAAAGCTTCCTTCCCTTTATGAAACTTAGAAATATAATTTTTAAGCTCAATTACCTCCTTTTAAAGAATCATTCTCTTTTCTTAAGGAATTTAGAGAAGAAAAAGATTTAGTAAGACTCTCAACAGACTTTGAGTTCTTTATTTGAAGTCTTCAACTCACTTACAAGCTCATTTAATGAGTTAAACTCATTTTCTAGCTTTGAGCATTTCTTTTTGTAAGTTTTCATTTGTGACTTATACTTGTCACATCTTAAAGTAAGAGCTTCTAGGAGCTCATCATCTACATCATCATATGCATCATAATTGTCACTAGAATGGGGTGAAGAACTTATCTCATTAGAAAAGTCCTCTTATGCCATGAAATAGAGATTTGCCACTTCCTCCTTTTTATCCTCCTTAGAGCTATCATCCTAAGTGATTTTGAAGCTTTTCTTTTTTTTTTCTTTATCCTTTTTCTTCTTCTTCTTCTTCTTCTTCTTCTTCTTCTTCTTCTTCTTCTTCTTCTTCTTCTTCTTCTTTTACTTGAGGCAATCATACTTGATGTGACGTTGCTTGCCACACTCATAGCAAGTCACCTTATTCTTCTTTTCCTTAAGGTTAGAAGATGCCTTTTTAAAGTTCCTTCTATCCATTTGTCTTCTTATCAGCTCCTTGGTTCTTCTAAAAAGTATAGCCAATTCCTCTTCTTCCTTTTCACTATCATCATTACTTGAGACAGCTTCTACCTCTTTGTCTTTGGCTAAGGATTTAAGGGCCAAGGTCTTATTTTTTGTTTCGTCATTCTTGTCCCCTTGCCCTTTCATCTTCTTCATTTCCTCATCTTTATTCAAAGCCAACTCATGAGTAAAAAACTTACTTATCAGGACATTTGTTGGCATATTTCCAATTTTTGGATTTGACTCTTGAATACTGCGCACCCTTGTACCAAACTTGTCAAAAGGTAAAGATTTGAGAATTTTGGTGTTTACCTCATGATTGGTGAGTACTTTTCTAAATTTCTTCAGATTTGTGACAATGGATAGGAGTTTATCCGTCATATCAGTGATATTTTCATTGTCTTTCATCATGAATAGCTCTCATTTCATCATATACATCTCTAATCTGTTGGACTTCACTAAGGTTGTGCATTCATGATAGTTTTTCAAACCTTTCCAAATTCCACGAGCAGTGAGACAGTGTTGTACTCTTTCAATCTCCTCCGTTTATAAGGAGCTAAAAAGAATTATCATTGCTTTTTTATTCCTTCCATTTAATCTTCTATGAGCTTCCACCCATGCCTCTCTTGGGATTAACTCTTCACTTCCATCAACCAACTTGGTAGGAGGCTTTCATTCTTTTGTAACTATATTCCAAAGATCCACCATATCATTTTCCAAGTATACCTCCATTTTATATTTCCAATGAGCATAGTTGGATCCATTAAAGTATGGATTGAGATGGGTGTCGATTCCTTCTTATGTCATTTGTCTTTACTCACGCAATTAAGGATTTCAATGAGACCTTACTCTGAAACCACTTGTTGGCCCTTTAGTACCAATAATGGGGGATTGAGTTCATGAGAAATTTAAAAAATTGGAGGGAAGGTAATGGAAGATGAAAATAAAAGAAGTAGGAGAAGAGATAGAGATAACAAATTTTATAGTGGTTTGGGTGTTAACAAACCCTACATCCACTCCCCATTTTTTTATAATTAGGTATTCTACTAACACTAATTGGTGTTTCCAAACTCACATCAAACTTTTACACTTTGTGTTTTATGGCTCATACACAACCTTACAACTTATGTTTTAAGTCTCACACAAAAATCTCTCAAGTGTTTTCCCAAAGGCTCACATTTAAACTATTACAAGAGTTTTACAACTAGGCTAACTCTCAAACCAATAACAATGGTGTTAAATGCTCACACCCAATAATACCAACTCACATACAAAAATTAAATGTGGAGAAACAAAATTGATAATACTATTCTCTTGCATTCATGTTTGTTTGGTGGTATTTAGAGGCAATCATCAACAAAGAGATGTTACAAAAAAAAAACTATGTCTAAATTTCTAAGGCATGTTAGACAGATTTTACATTAAATGTCTGTCAGACAAATTTCACAGTTGTGATTGCTATTTCATGGTCGTGATTTCTCTTACTGTGCCAAGTTTGCTGAAATCATGGTAGAGAACCCCATTTGTATCTAATAGCTAATCCACATGGCATGTTATCATTACACTTCCAAGAAAAATAGTTATTGTGTTCTTCAAACCAAACAAAACTAGCGGTCGTGAGTTATTTTTCTCTTAGACGCAATTGGCACCGTAAATCCATTTGTTTCATAAGAAGAAGTTGTTTCATCAAATCACAGTCTCAAAGACTATTTCACCATCGTGAATTTTGGAATACTAACGATTATCTTGGACACTTGGCAACCTCTAGTTGTAGACTTGGTTCCCTATAGGTAGCTCCAAAAGTCACGGTCACGATCATGGACGTGTCATCGCGAATATGATTGTTTGAACTTCATAGCTTTCTTGGCAAGGTTGTGGCTGCGATTTACTCCACAAATTCGTCTGACCCAAATCATTCATTCCTTTTGCAAGATAGCAATCGCAAATTAGGATGCCTTTCACAATGTGTAAGACTTAGACCCTCATCCAACTTCCAACACAAGCCTATCTGAAAAACTGCAAAATCAACACTTAAACTTGATGTTAGAACATATTAATCTATATTATCAATATCAAAATAGAGTTTTTAACTTAGTTTTGACTAAGCTAGTCCAACAAAATATATATATATATATATATATATATATATATATATATATATATATATATATATGGATCTCTCTGTTTTTTTTAATCTGTATTTTTGTCTTTTTTTAAAATTTGGACAAAATACAAGTTTTCGCAAAACACAAAACTCAACATAAAAATTAAAATTTTTCAAGATTTGGTTATTATTCATACATATGATTAAGATAATATTTTATCAACTATGAAGTAACATAGTCAATAATACAAAGGTTTGGTTATTTAATTTAATTTATTTCAATTAGATTTTATTCAATTTAAATATTTTGTTTAAATGATAAAAATACTTGAAATAGTTTGAAATTGCATTATTCATTTGATTCAATTATGATTTTAATTTGAGTAATTTTTAATTTTTTTAATTTAGATTTTAATTTGATTTATTTAGTATTATGCTCATCTCTGCTATCTAATTTAACAAAATAAATTTGAAGATAATTTTATAATTTGGGTGCATTTGGAGGACTAAAAAATGTTAACAGTTAAAAGGATTAACCGTTAATTCTCTTTTACCTTTGATACAAAGTTTCTTTAGTTAAAGGGTGAATTAGTAATATTTTTTAAGTATATTTTTATTAACTTGCTCTCTCTCAGAATAAAGAGAGCAAAAGCATGATATTGTATTACTGATGTTGTATTAACATTAATATAAATAATATAAAGTTAATAACTTTATAAGAAATAAATAAATATTATTCATAAAATAATGTAAAATATTATTAATATAATAATTATCAACAATATAAAACAGTTATTAGTCTAAAAATTATTAAAATAGTAATATTAATATTATAAAATTTTATTAATATATTAATTATTGCTAATATATAATAATATGATAGTTTATAAAAGTGATTATAATATACTATAAAAAAAATATAGTAATTACTTATAATAATAATAATAATAATAATAATAATAATAATAATATATTAAAATAGTACCAAAATATGATTATAAAAATAATTATAGTTATTATATCACTATTAATATTATTAAATAACATCAACTTAATATATAAATAAATAATTATAATATTAATTTATATTTTAATTAATATCAAATACAATTAACTACTATTCTATAATATTTTATTTTAAATTTTTTTAATTATTACACATTCTTTTATTATTTTGTAACTGTTAAGAGTTTTTTTTTTTAATTTCCTATCAAGCATGCCCCAAACCTTAAGAGTATGTTTGGATTGAGGGTTTGTAATAGAATGGAAGGGAAGAAATTGGTTTAAAAAATAATTTTATGTTTGGATAGAATGAGTTGGAGTGAAATAGCGTGGTTTGAAAGGTTTTGGTAAACTTTTCCAAAATCACCAAAACCAACATATTGGAGCACCTCAAATTGGTGTGTTTACATGGGTTTGAAAATAAAAAAATGATTTTGCCCTCATTTTGGGGCTTTTGGTCAAAATTTGTTTTTTCTTTTCTTTTTTTGACTTTTTTTATTTTTTCGTTTTTATTTTAATTTAATGATAATAATAATCAAAATGATATTAATATAATAATCAAAATTCCTATAATTAAAATCTATGCCTAAAATATTTAATTTTCATAAAATTAAATTCTTCATCCATAATTAAATTAATTTTCATAA
>CATIWR010437829.1:0-36459 GCA_949677035.1 Omphalea diandra | reverse complement strand
TGACTCCTCTCTCCTTGGTGAGCCATGGGAACTAGACAAATAAGACTATGTCATATGATAATGCAAATAGTGCAAAAGTCATGTCATATTCATATGCATGTCCCTATGGAACATATCCCTGCTCTGATACCAATAAATGTAACAACCATTTTCATATGACATAACTCATATGGCTCTGATACCAATAAATTTAATGACCGTATTCATATTTGCTCTGATACAACTAACTATAACAACAATTTCATTTACAAAACTCATACTATTCATTTCCACAATCTGTAATACTGCAATTGGTACCTATCAGAGCACTCAACATCCGGGATTTGCCCATCGGCCCCGCGATGTCATACACACTGGGATTTGCACGTTTGGCCTGCGTATGCTTGAGCCCTCTCTGATACCAAAACTGTAACATCTAAATTCATTTGTCAAACCAATAACTGTGACATCTATTGTTCTCATTTGTAAATCATCTTTGATACCACAAATTGTAACGTCACAACGTGGTTACAACTGGTACCTATCAGAGCACTCAACATCTGGGATTTGCCCATCGGTCTCATGATGTCATACACACCGAGATTTGCACGTCTGTCTCGCGTGTGCTTGAACCCTCTGATACCATCAACTGTAACTATCGTATTCAGTTACAAATCATGGAATTTCACGTTTGAAAATGCATACACATTAAGGTTTATTCATCATACATATATAATCCCATATGTAATTAATATACACATATGTTAACTAATGTCAGAACCAGTGACCATAACTAGTTCCTATCAAATGTATGTGCATGACGCAGGGAGAGAGAGTTGGAATTCAGTCGATGACCTGTCTTCCATGTGTCTCTATGCAAAACTTTATGTACCAAAGTGTCTAAAGTCTATGCTTCAATATATGAAAAATAATTGCAATTTGGTCAGTTGCGACTCAGTGAATAAAAACAAATAATCAAATTCTCATGGCATAATCTATAATCAAATATCATCAAGATACATTGCAAGTATAACAATTGACTATACAAGTGCAAATGGAATAGCTTTGTTTTTGTCGTCACTAAGCAAGGTAAACATTGCTCCCGAGATATTCATGTGATTCACGTAACATATGATTTGGGACCTATTGGTCCATCTTCCTGTAATTTGCAGGTGTTTGACAAGTTGGTCACAATGCCCCTTTTAGTTCCATATGCAAGTGCTTATTCACAAATGATATGCCAAGTAATCATTAAAAGCATTTAATTCTCACTTGGCCTATATTCCCATGTAACATGTAACAATTCAATCATATATACATGTAATAGATCATAATCATATTATTTCCCTGTAACATGTAACAATTAAATCATATATACATGTAACAGAGTATAATCATATCATACAATTATCACATATACCCATTGAATCCAATTATTGTTTCCACTCACCTTTTGATCTGACCAACCTTTATGGTAGGGCTTCTTCAAAGTATTAAGATCCTACCATTTGATGCATACGTGGGTATAAGTATATCAAAATGATTATGAATGTTTGGTATGCAGTTATAGTATGATCCATGTAAGTGGACCTAGTGTTTATACATATTTTCCTTATATGGCAGCCTAAGCTTGCTACACAGTCACAACAATAACTCTTGATATACTTATCCAAATGGCTTGATTCTTTTTTCAAATAAGCTAGACATATAATGGGACAAAATATTCAAATTTTAGGTCAATATCAGACACACACAAAATGTGGTGAATTTTTAAATGTTGCCCTGTTGTAGTGTCCTCTCAGTTTGAGTAGGTCTTACTCTCTTGGGTGTATCTCAAATTGTACAAATCTAATTGCAATAATAATCTAGGATCAGTTACAAAACATATAAATGAAAATTTTTTCATGTTTTACTCATTACCCAGTTTAGTCTATAAGGTCAGCAAAACAAAAGACCAATCTCGAGGCAAGTAGGTTCATAACATGTTGACAACTAGTCATGATAAAGGGACAATATCTCAGCAACCATGCTGGATTTGGCAACAATATTTCACAGGCATGTAGATTCAACATAAATATATAACTTTTAAGTTTGGACCATCATCAAATTCTGAGTCTATTGTCATCAAATTCTTGGAAAACTGAATTAAAAGAATGGTGGTGTGTCATCCGAGTACAGAGTCAGTCCCAATCAATGACCCATATCTCTTTCCACACAGCAAAATTAATCAAAACTGCTTAACAGGTATTTAGAGGGAATATAACCCTACAAGTTTCATGTTTTGTACTCTTTCAAAATCAAAACATAAGGCCATCAAAATATAAGAAAATAAAAGACTGAGATCATCTCAGTTTGGATTTGACCTAGTCCTGATTATGGGGTCATATCTCTTCACACACATAGAATCGAGTAAAACTTTCATATGCATTTATATGAGACATAAGGCTACAACTTTCATGTTTTAAACTTTCCCCAATTCCTCTTCTAGGATTATGAAATCATCAGTGAAAAAGTCTGCTCTAATAGCAAAATCAACAGAATCAGCTCTTGTTCTCTTGGATTACAACTTCCATCCAAGAGCTCTACTACAATTACTTGATAATTCTCATTAACTATGCATGATTAACATGTCATGAGAGGTTAATTCTAGTTGAGAAAAAGATAAATTTACTTACCTACTGTCCCAAAATTAGAAAACCTTAGGCAGCTCACTCTTCTCCCTCTCTTCTTCTTATTCTTCTTATTCTTCTTCTTCTTCTTCTCTCTTTGTTTATGGTATAACCCATGGTTTACCACTCAATTCTATCCTAATTAGTAGACATAAACTTATTATAATAATATAAAATCATGGTGTTTCATTTCTAATAGTTGGAAGGTCACTTTTCCTCTTTTAGTCCCTCTTCATCACTCCTTAAGCACTTTCATCCATCTCCTAATTCCTAGATGCTCATTATACTTTTAATTAAGCTCTAAAACACCATTATTTATGATACTATAACATGCACACAACATGAAATAATTTGTCATATAACTATGCAAACACTACATATGTGTTCAAGTATCCCAAATGCAATGGTGCCATTGTCATTGTCGTGTTTTTACAATTCACATGTCTAAATCATTATTTATCCCATGCATATGTTCATGTGAATTTTCATATCATTTGATATAGTACATATGCTCATATGTGATTTCTTATCATTTTTGCCATGAATATATTCATGTGATAATGCTAATGAATAGGGATAGAGATGTTACATCACTTGTGAGCTACGTACCCTAGGATATACCAAATGAGGGGTTATGACAACCATCCCTTAAGCTTATGGGAACCATCAACTATAACAACTGTATCAACCATTAGGAGCATGAAGGAGCTAATAGCACCTTGGAATAAGATACTATTTTGCTTGCATTTTTCTTTAAAAGAATAGTTGAAGTCCTTCAAGAACATGGTTAGATACCTTTTATGCAAATACAATGTTACCCCACTCCCCTTTGGTGTAAATTCCCCTAATAAAACTTTATATTTCCCATGCTCTACCAAGTAAAAAATCTCATTCCTTATGTAAATATTCATGTACATCCCTTACTTTTTGTGTTAAAGGGATATATCATTTACTTTTACATCTTCCTCGAGTAATATAAATAGTTATTTTTCATATTTATTTTTCTCTTCTAAATTAAATGTATGAGTGTTCTTTAGAGACTTCAACCCTCATTGGTCTAAGGTGACCATTGTATATGCTTTATCCCAATATGGTAGAAGAATAGGATCCGTATGGGAAAAAGCCTTTATACCTTGAGTGTGGGAGAAATACGGTTATAAGGATCTTTTTGCAATAAGGTGTGCACCTCATGCAATCTTTATTTGCTCATGCATCATATTAATAACCCTCAGATTGCGGCATCATAGCTCCAGCCAAATCCTTGCAAAAGAGAAAGTGTAACAAACTCATTAAAAAGAGAAAAACCCTAGCTCGATCTAAAGACAGGAACTTATCATGGAACCCACCATACCAACTAAAGTCATAGAAAGGATAAACACTGAAATGAGTCATACTATGAATAAGAGAATTATAAAAGAATTAAATAAGTGCCTTAATGAGATTTTGAAAAAGGCTGAAGCATTAAGTCTGATTGAAAAGGAGAAGGCACTGATGGAGACACTTTAGCCTATGGTGATTGATGATGATCTAATTAGAATAAAGGAGTACCATAAAAGTAAACTAGCCAAGGAAGTGGAAAGTGCTATTATAGCTCCTAACAAACTAGTGAAAAGTGAGTATAAGAGGACCCGATTTAAAAACCTTGCTAGGTAACTGGAAAATAGCCAAAAGACACTTGGCATAAAGGGATAAGAAAGAGGGACCGATATATAAGAGTTGCTTACCAACAAGCCCGGAAAGGTTCTCGCTAATTTTTTTGAATGTTTAGACTTTCCAAGTTCATTGGAACTTAAAATGCTACTAATTATATCCACTTTTATGTATTAATAATGAAGACATCTAGAGTGCCCACAGATACTATGCTTAAGTTGTTTTAGTCGTCATTGGAAGGGTTTGCAAAGACATGGTATTACAACATGCCCTAGACTATTAGAGGGATTTGGAAAGAATTGACAAAGGCTTTTGAAAAACATTATGCTTGCAATTTTGTACTAAAGGTAACCTTGTAAGATTTAGAGTCACTCAAGTAGGGAACTGGTAAAAAGCTTCAACGACTATATAAGGAGGTCAAAGAAATTGGCTTGTGAAGCAACCACTAGACCAATAAAGAGAGAGCAAGTATGGATGATTATCAAGGCGACATTACCAAGCATAGGCATCAGAATTAAGGGCAAGTTGGTGAGAAATTTTAAAGATATTATAAAAGCTTATCTGTAGGCTAAAGAATTGGAGTCCAAGTCAAAAG
The DNA here is from genome assembly GCA_949677035.1 of Omphalea diandra. NCBI lineage: Eukaryota > Viridiplantae > Streptophyta > Magnoliopsida > Malpighiales > Euphorbiaceae > Omphalea > Omphalea diandra. The sequence continues at coordinate 31,566 of CATIWR010437829.1, read as the reverse complement.
GACCATATGGAGGAAGAAGAAGAACCCTATCATAATCCCAAGTAGAAGGGAATAAAATAACTGATCTGAATATAGTGAGAGCCTTATGATAGTTCATTGATTTAGGAATGCCCCTATCCAAATCATTTGAGAGGCTATAGAATAAGAGAGTACTAAAACCACTAGCATCTAGACCACCTCATAATCCACTACTAAGGGGTTATGATGACAATGCATGTTGTACCTTTTAATAAAAAGCTGGGAATAAACAGATGACTATTATAAATTATGGCTTGAGATTCAAGATGTTATCAATAATAAAACTATCATTTTGTCAAACGTTGAAAGACCAAGCATAAGGGGAAATCCCCTCCCAAACCATTATAATGTTCCACCTTTGAACCAGGGGACATTTATCATAGATTTAGGAATTTTTGAGGAGGTTATCATGGCTACCATTGAAGAGGTTATTTTTATAAAGGTTATAATTGTCATTTGCACCATTAACCTTGGGAAAAGTTCATATAAGGAAATAGAAAAAGTAAAGGGGAAGAAAATGATCAAGTTATAGGAGGAGAGTGATGGAGAAAAGGTTAAGGAATAGGTGACCAATGTCACTCAAAGTGAGAATTATTACCCTAATAGAGAGGCTTCCAATGGAGTATGGGTTGAGAAAGAAATAAAAAAGACTATAGTAAAGGAGAATGAGGAGTGTTGGCCCTAGTGTACCAAGAAAGGGGGTTGAATTGGTAGGAGATTAAAAAATTTAGAAGGAAGGTGAGGAGTTTAGAGAATTGAGAAAGGGGAGAGAGAAAGAACACAAGTATTTGTGATGGTTTTGGTGTTAACAAACCCTATATCCATTCCCTAATTCTTCATAATTGGGTTATTCACTCAACTTAAAATGGTATTTCCAAGCTCACACCAAACTTGTACAATGTATTTTATTGCTCACACATAATTCTTACAATTTGTGTTTGAAGGTTCACACAAAACCTTACTCAAGTGTTTTACACAAACTCATACTTTAACTTACTATAAGAGTTTTGATAGTTAGGCTAACTCTCAACCCAAATACAATGGTATTTAATGCTTACACCAAACAATAAGAATTCAAAATCAAAGAAAAAGAAGTTATGAAGAAAACTAGCAAGAGTTTGGTTATAATAATTGAAATTTTCTTGCATTCATGTATGTTTGGTGGAGTATTTATAAGCAACAACCACTAAAGAGACGTTATTAACAAACTATGCCTAAATCTATAAGGTATGCTAGACAGATTTTGCATTAAATGCTTATCAGATTGAAGTCGCGGTCATGGCTGGCATTTTGCCAACGCGATTTTCCAATTTGCATTGGGATGACTAAAATCGCAATAGAGAACCCTATTTTGTGTCTAATGGTTGGTCCATGTCCTTCTATCATTGGTACTTTGAGAAATATAGTCATTGTATTTGGCCAACCGACCAAAATTTGCAATCGAGATTGATATTCTTCTTGAGCACGATATGAACAACAAATCCTTCTGTTTTGTGAGGTGTTAACACTATTTTGGGTCACTATTCACCATCACAAATTTTGATATTCCAACGATTGCCTTGGACACCTAGTGTGGCATGGTTGCATAATTGGTTCTCTCCTTTCAGTTATGAAATTTGCAGCGATGACTCTGGACGTGAACACCACTATGAATCTCTCTACGTGTCTTCAAGTTTCCTTCGGCTAGATTACGACTGCAATTTCCTCCATGAAGTCTTATTTCCTAACTTTATACATCCTTGTTGTAAGGTCGTGATCGCAAATTAGAGGATCCTGACAGCAAATTTGGATGTCTTAACCAAAGTTATAGATTTAGAGTTCTATCCAACTTATAATGAAAACCTAACTTATAAACTGCAAAAACAACACTTAAATAAAACATTTGTTCCCATCAATCTTCAATGTCAAGATCAAAAGAGACCTTTAACTTAGGTTTGACCAACCTAGTCAAACAATCTCTCCCTTTTTGATTTTGACAACTTAGATTAATTTTACTTAAGGAAAATGAATTGTATGAGTGTGAAGTCGAAATGGTCAATGATTTAAACAAAACTTATTGAACAAATAAGTTTAACAAGGATTTGTAAATATAAGATAGAGTGCTCCTATTGCCCCCTATTGCTTCCCCTCAACTTATACTCTTAAGATATATCATGCACATTCTTTTACTACTTCCTTCTCTCCCCTTTTGGTAAGATAAAAAAGAGGGTAAAGTTTAAACATGGAAGTAAAAGTGCATGGATGTCAAATGTATGAAGCATAAATTAAGATATAACAAATGAGTATATAAAACAAGTGTAGAGCAATCATATAAAATGAAAAGTAATAATTTCAAAGAAGATACAACACTCTTATTTATTAACAACTGTGAGATAACAACTTATTCATAATCAAAGAAACAAAATAAGTAAAAAAAAACATGAGAAAGCTAAGAACAAGGTAGAATATTGGAGAATTATCATCATCTCTCAAGTCATTAATTTCTTCATTTGTTCCTCCACCATGAGCTTCATCACCTTCCTTAACCTTTTGATCATCCTCTTCTTCAGGAGTGTCCTCCCAATCCTTAAAATTAGGGAGGTGGCAAAAAGTAACACTCACCTTTTCTTAAAGAACCACAAAATCAATATGCAGGTGGGAGAGTAGAAGAAATCTTCTCTTGATCATCCTCATCACATTGTCTAGCTTATTGTTGATTGAGAAATAGATTATAGAGATTTGTTTTTAGGCTTTAGTTGGGGAGGTGGAATGGATTGATCACCCTCTTTAATGGTTAACATCTTCCTTTTTGAGGCTTGAGAAGTTTCCAACTTCATAGCCCCATAGGCACCCAAATTTGCGATTGCGAACTATTTCATGCCTCTAATTACAAAATATTTGAGTAATGAACCAAAAATCCTCAAAATTTGATGGGGTCAATGACAAAAACTCTTGAATTTTGAAGAAATTCACAATGGAGATCGAAATGTGAATTGATGGGTGATAGATGAATTAACAAGTACCTGTAAATCATGACTGTGAAACAAGGAGTAGTAATGCAAATTACATGACAAGAAAAGTAAGCATTAAAAAATAAGATTTGACCTTCTAAGTTGTGATCCACTTAATATATTGATGCTTAATTCATGCAAATTGGCATAGAGGCACAATTGCATAAAGAATTAAGACATCCAAAGAAGTAAACTACACATTCATCACATATGCTAAACCATTATTTAAGAATAATACAACATAGAAAGAGCATTCTCAAAGATTTTTTACTTTAGGGAGCTTCCATCAAGCATTCCCATCTCTCTTTTAATGAAGTTCATCCATTCTTCATTGAGAGGTTTAGTGAAAATATCTGTAAGTGAATGAATAATGTCTATAAATTCCAACACTAAATCACTATTTGGGACATCATTTCTAAGAAAATGATGTGTAATGTCTATATGTTTGTTCCTAAAGTGTAGGATGGGATTCTTTGAAAGATTTATTACACTAGTGTTGTTGTATTTAATTGGAATATGATCAACAATTTTGCCATAATCCTTTAATTATTATTTCATCCAAAGAACTTGGGTGCAACAACCCACAACTACATATTCTGCTTTAGCGATGGATAAGGCAATCGAAACTTGCTTCTTACGAAACCAAGTCACTAAGCATTCACCTACGAATTGTCAAATTCTAGAAGTGCTCTTTGTATCTAGAAGACTACTAGCATAATCCGCATCCAAACTACCTATAAGGGTAAATGATGAATCTCTAAGAAACCATATACCTAAATGCAATGTGCCATGCAAATATTTAAAAATCCTTTTAGTTGCTCCTTAAGGCAAGATTGAAATCTGGCACACATGCATACACTGAACATGACATCGGATTTAGAAGTAGTAAGATAATGTAGAGAACCAATCATACTTTGATATCTATTCTCATCAGCAGACTTACCTAATTCATCCTTATCTAGTTTGATGGTAGCACTCATTGGTATCTTTGTTACTTTGCATCCTTCCATGCCAAATTTCTTAAGTATATCCTTTGTGTATTTGGCTTGGTTGATGCAAGTTCCTTCATTGATTTGCTTGATTTGTAAGCCAAAGAAGAATTTAAGTTCTCCCATTATGTTTATCTCAAATTACCTAGTCATAAACTTAGTAAAATCCTTACAAAGAGATTCATTAGTAGCACCAAATATGATATCTTCAATATAAATTTGCACAATGAGTGTATCATGATTGCACTTTTTAACAAACAAGGTTGTGTCAACCTTCCCATTTCTCAATATCATTTTGCAAAAGAAATGAACTAAGCCTTTCGTACCAAGCTGTTGGAACTTATTTCAAACCATACAATGCTCTATTCAATTTGAAAACATGATTTAGAAAGATATGAAATTCAAACTTAGGAGGTTGTTCAACATAAACTTCCTCCTAAATGACACCATTTAAAAAGGCACTTTTAACATCCATTTGTAAAAGTTTGAAATTCATGTGACATGCATATGCTAAAAAAATCCTAATGGTCTCTAATCTTGCTACGAGGGCATAGGTTTCATCATAGTAAATACCTCCCTCTTGGTTATATCCCTTAGCAACCAATCTAGCCTTGTTTTTAGTGATGAATCATTGCTCGTCTAACTTATTCCTAAACATCCATTTGCATCCTATATTAGGGTTTTCTTAAGCCTAGGAACAAGTTCCCATACAATGTTTCTCTCAAACTGGGTGAGTTCCTTTTGCATTGCAATTACCTAACTCTCATCATCAAAGGTCTCAACAATAGATTTTGGCTCAAATTGAGAAAAAAAATGCAAGATTATTATCTATAAAAATGAGTTAAGATCTAGTACTTACATCCTTGGATGTATCACCAATCATTAGGTCCTTTAGGTGATACTTGGAGAATCTCCAATCCATAGAAAGATCTTGATTTAGGGTTTCCACTTATTAATGTTGAAGTTCCTTTTCTGTTCTTGATAAGTTGCTTTCAACATGGTCTCTATCCATCTCTTTCGAGGTTGACACTAATTCCAATTTCTCAAAATCACCTACGAGATTATCAATAAGAGAACCTTTCCTAAGATCAAGTTTACTAGATTCATCAAACACAATATTCATAGACTCGTCAATAACCATAAAACTCTTATTAAAAATTCTATAGGCTTTGCTAGAGGTGGAATATCCTAGGAAAATACCTTCACTTATTTTTGAATCAAAATTTCTAAGATTATCCTTAGTATTTAAGGCATAACACTTCCATCCAAATAATCTTAGGTATGACAACTTAGGATTTCTACCATTTCAAAGCTCATAAGAAGTATTATTAAGAATGGGTCTTTTAAAAATGTGATTTGCAATGTAACACAAAGTATTGATAGCTTCAGCCCAAAAGTAAATAGGTAATAAATACTCATTGAGCATAGTTCTAGCCATCTCTACTAGAGTCCTATTTTTCCTTTCTATAACACAATTTTGTTGTGGTGTTCTAAGAGTTGAAAAGTTATGAAGAATCTCATTCTCTAAGCAATAAGATTCAAAAGATTCATTTTGAAATTCTTTTCCATGATCACTTCTTATAAAAAAGATGAAGTATCCCTTTGCATTTTGAACTCTTTTTGCAAAACTTTTAAAAACATCAAAAGTGTCATGCCTATGAGCTAGAAAGAATACCTATACAAACCTAGAGTAATCATCAACTAAGATAAATGTTTAATGTTTACCACCTCAACTAGCACTCCTTGTAGTTCCTATCAAATCCATATGGATAAGTTAAAGAGGTATAGATATACTTACAACATTCTTTGCTTTGAAAGAGGATTGATGCTACTTTCCCATTTGGCATGGTTTGTATGTCTTTTCTTTAGAGAACTTTAGCTTGGGAAGTACTTCCACTAGCTTTCCTTTTGATGAGCTTTGTAAGAGCTCCATGCTAGCATGTCCAAGTCTTTCATGCCAAAGCCAAGCTTCATTGCTAAGTGACATAAGACACTTGAAAGATTGGTTAAGAAAATTATCTAAGTCAATTTGGTAGGTATTGACTTTCTTTTCACCCTTGAAGACTTCCTTTTTATCCCCTAAAGTGGTAACTCGACATTCTCTAAGGTCAAAGGTTACTTTATTACCCTTATTACATAATTGACTTACACTAAGAAAATTATGTTGTAAACCATCTATAAGTAAAACATCATCAATGAGAGAATAGCCATTCTTACCAATAGAGCTAATACCAACTACCTTGCATTTGGCATTGTTTCCAAAAATAACATTGCAACCTTCTTTTTCTTTTAGGACCATGAATAGCTTATTGTTGCCCATCATGTGTTTTGAGCATCCATTATCCAGATGCTAATTATTCACCTCATTGGTAGTTGTCAAACAATCCTGTATAACACAAATAAATAATTTTTGTCTTGGTACCTAAACATACTTAGGTCCTAAGGGGTTAGGCCTAGAAGGATCCTCTAATTTAAGGTGAGCCTTCCTAATGTAAAAATGAATGTTAATATGAGCAAGCTTCATACAATACTGACATTAGAGTTTAGACTTTTGAGTCTTCCTCCTATATATAACTTTGGTTTGAGTAGGGCTTTTTCTCATACCATAATGATGTGAATGTGAGCATGAGCATGAATGGATTAGTGTAAAAGTGAATTTTTTGTGTGTGTTGTGGTGAACATGATTCTTAGTGTAAATATATGCATGATTAGTCTTCTTGGGGATAGTCTTTGAGTCTTGATGTCCCTTCCCTTTGCCCTTAGACAGTAGTGGCTTAGTGCTTTAAGCATTTTTCCTACTAACTACCTCAATACTAGATGTTTAAGTTGTTGAAGCTGTAATAAAGTTTGTGAGTGTAGATGAAGATGAAGATGCTCTATTGAAGCGTAGACCATGTCCAACTAAATGAGGTCTTTGAGATACAATAAGTGTGTCCAAAGCTTTCTTTCCTTTGTGAAACTTAGATATGGAATTTCTAAGCTCTATAACTTCACCATTTAAACAAGCATTTTCCTTTCTCAAGGAGTTTAGGGAAGAAGATGATTTAGAAAGGTTTTCAACATATTTCTTGAGTCAATTCACTTATAAGATTCTTAAAGGATTTAAATTCATCCTTTAGCTTGAAGTATTTTTTTTTCTTGTAAGATTTTATTTGTGACTTGTATTTGTCACATTGCAAAGTGAGAGCTTCTAAAGCCTATCATTTATCTCATCATATTCTTCAAAAGAATGGGGGTGAAGAGATTAACTCATTTGAATAATCATCTTGTTCCATGAAAGCTTAAGCTTGCAACTTCCTCCTCTTCGTCCTCTTTACTTAAACTATCATCCTAAGTTGATTTGAAGCTTTTCCTATTCTCTTTGTCTCCTTTCTTCTTCTTTTTTAGTTTGGGGTAGTCATACTTGATGTGGCCTTATTTTCCATATTCATAACATGTAATTTCACCCAATATTTCTTTAAGGTTTGAAGTTGCTTTCTTGAAATCTCTATTCCTTTTTCCTTAATAGCTTTTTTGTTCTTCTTGAAAGCATGGCTAACTCCTCCTCCTCTTTATCATTATCTTCCTAACTAAAAACAACTCTAGTTCCTTTTTTTTTTTAATGAAGATTTAAGAGATGAGGTCTTTTTTTTTTTTTGGTTTTTTTGATTTATCTCCTTGCACTCTCATCTTTTTCATTTCTTTATGCTTTTTCAAGGCTAGCTCATGAGTTAGAAGCTTGCCTATGAGAACATCAATTTGGACCTTCCTAATCTCCAAATTTGACTTTTGGATGCTATAAACCTTAGCGCCAAACTTCTCAAAAGATAAAGATTTAAGAATTTTTTAGTTTACCTCATGATTGGTGAGAATCCTTTCGAATTTTTTCATGTTAGTGACAATCAAAAGCAGCCTATTCGTCATATATATGATGCTTTCATTCTCTTTCATCATAAACAACTCCCATTTGATCACCAAAGTAGGGGGGTTGTGAGGCAATGTTATAGCATTTGAAGGGCCTTTTAAATCTCAAGAGCTGTGAGGCAATGTTAGACCCTTCCTATTTATTCTCTTGATAGAGAACCGAGAAGGATTTCCATAGCTCTCTTGTTCCTTCCATTAGATCTCCTATGAGCTTCAACCCATTCTTCTCTTGGGATCAATTCTCTATTTCCATCCACCACCTTAGTAGGTAGCTTCCACTCTTTAGCTATGATGTCCCAAAGATCCACCACATCGTTGTCTGAGTAAATTTCCATCTTATACTTCCAATGAGTATAGTCGGATCCATCCAAATATGGCTTGAGATGGGTATGGATTCCTTCTTGTGCCATGATCTTTTCTCACATAATTAAGCCTTAAAATGAGACAAAGCTCTAATACCACTTTTTGGCCTTAGTGCACTAAGAAGGGGGGTTGAATTGATGAGAGATTAAAACATTTGAAGGGAAGGTGAGGAGTTTAGAGAATTAAGAAAAGGTAGAGTGAATGAATATAAGGTATTTATAGTGGTTTAAGTATTAAAAAACCCCATGTCCACTCCCTAATTCTTCATAATTAGGTATTTCACTCAACTTAAAATGGTGCTTCCAAGCTCGCACCAAACTTGTACAATGTGTTTTATGGGTCACACACAACCCTTACACTTTGTGTTTCAAGGTTCACATAAAACCTCACTAAAGAGATTTACATATGCTCACACTTTAACTTGTTACAAGAGTTTTGATAGCTAGGCTAACTTTTAACCTAAATACAATGGTGTTTAATATTTACACCAAATAATAAGAACTCACAATCAAAGAATAAGAAGTTATTAAACAAATTATTAAGAGTTTGGCTATAATAATTCAAATTCTCTTGCATTCATGTCTGTTTGGTGGAGTATTTATAGGCAACAATCACCAAAGAGATGTTACTAATAAAATATGCCTAAATCTCTAAGGTTAGCTAGGCAGATTTTGCATTAAATGCCTATCAAACTAAAGTCGCGATCATGATTGGCATTTTGCGGTCATGATTTTCAAATTTGCATTGAGATGACTAAATTGCGATAGAGAACCTCGTTTTATGTCTAATGGCTAGTCCACATGTCCTTTTATCATTGGTACTCTAAGAAATATAGCTGTTATGTTTAACCAACCAACCAAAAGTCGCGGTTGCAATTGATATTCTTTTTGTGCACGATAGGAATCGTGGATCCTTCTATTTGGTGAGATGGAAGCACTCTTTTGGGTTAAGGTTGTGACAGATGCTTCGCCCTTATGAATTTTGATATTTCAAGAGTAGCTTTGGACACTTGGCATGATATGGTTGCAGACTTGGTTCCCTCATTTCAGTTATGAAATTTGCAATTGCGAACACCACCACGAATCTCTATGCGCATCTTCAAGTTTCCTTTGGATGGATCATGGCTACAATTTCCTTCTCGAATTCTTATGGCCTAACTTCATCCATCCTTATTGCAAGGTCATAATCATGAATTAGAAGATCCTAACTACGAATTTGGATGTCTTATTCAAAGTTAGAGATTTAGACTTCCTTCCAACTTCCAATGAAAACCTAACTTATAAGCTATGAAAACAATATTTAAATAAAACATTTGTTCCTATCAATCTTCATTATCAAGGTTAAAAGAGACCTTTGACTTAAGTTTGACCAACCTAGTCCAATAAAGAGGATAACCCTATCTTAAAGCATTTGATGAAGATGCCAACCCAAATTAGCATATGGGAGTTGCTTATTATTTCCTAAGAGTATAAGAAGGCCATGGTCAATAATTTATTAAGTTTAATTATCTATAAGGAAAATACTCCAAAAGATGTTGTTTATCTAGCTACAAATAAATGAAAGATCGCCCTTTCTTATGAAATTTGCCCCTAAAAGGAAGGAACCATAACTTGGCTTTATTTATAAGAGCTAGAGTGAAGGGAAGAGAAAGCCATATGTAATGGTTGATGATGGATTGGGAATTAATGTTTGTTCTTTAAAGTTGCTACATAAGTTTAGGGTATTAGAGAAAGATTTGTAGGCCTCAAATGACATTATTTAGGCATATGGTGACAGTAGAAGATCGACTGCAAGGATATTCAGAATAGTGGTGAAAACTTAGATTATGGAAATTATGGTAGAGCTTAAGACATCCTGTCACCTTCTTGTTGTTGTTAGGAAGGCTATGGTATCATCGCTTAGGAGGAGTGTCATTTATAGTGTATTAAAGGTTAATATCACTTATAATGTTAAGATAGTGATAATCTATACAAAGGTCAAAAACATCATATCAATATTAAGTGTGGTTATTTTTCATCTTAAAGGTTTTCAAATGGCTAGAGTTACAAACAAATGGGTTGTCTCAAAGGTGATAGGTATCACGGAGAACATGAATTTATTACCTGGTCAAGGGTTGGGAAACAAATCATTAGGCATGTTGAAATTTCATGAGATTCCTACTCAAACTATAAGGATAGGACTTGGCTATTGGGAGGAAGGAATAAAGTTGAAAGTGAGATATATGCATAAAAACACTATTTTATTTCTTTATAATAGAAGGAGAGGTAGCTGGAGAGATTAAAGAAGGGTACATTAAGGGAGATAAGAAACTAGTAGGAGATAGTGTCATGGATGAACTCGAAAATTCATTCTTTCAAATAGAGGTTAGAAAGATATGCTATTAGAATTATCAGGATTCTTTGAATGAAGAAGATGGCAAGAAAAAGAATAAGAAGAAGGGAAAGTAAGTTGCAAAAGTAGAGAGTGCCTTAGAGTCGTATCAATTTGTAGTTTTGTATGGCTTGCAAACTAGCTGGCCATGGAATGATAACTAGAAGACATCTAACGAGGAACATAAATACTATTTGCTAGGCCAACAGTTATGGGTAATAGGTGAAGATCCCAAGAGGAAATAATTTGGTTTGGTAGATCCGAAATGAGGACATATAGGGTTATGTAAGTTTACTAAGAGGACATATATGAGGTTAAGCTTGGATGACATTGAGAATATGATTGTTAACTCCAGTAAAGATATGAGAAGTGGTGCTAAAGGTTTTATGAAGAACAAGCTAATGGATGATAAAATGAAGTAAGACTTTAAAGGAATATTAAAAGCTATGGTTTACACCAAGCAGGCAAAGAGATAGGTTTTAAATGAGTCACTAATATGAATGCTACTCTTAAAATTATTGATGAAGAGAAAACTAAATGGGAAGGGAAGATTGAGATTGATGAGACTCTTATGAACCTTCCAAAAGAAACTATTTTTCCTGACACTTTAGATGCTCTTATTTCTAGCCTCTTTGAAGATGATGATGTACTTATTTCAACTTTTAAGGCAATGAATGATGAATTTGCGTACTTTTGTGATGTGTTCCCTAATGGTAATATGCATGGCATGCATCATGTCATTAATGTATTTAATATTAATTCAATGCATACCACTATATTTAATCTTGGCACATAAGAAAATCTAAAGATCTTGCTTATTACTAGTGACGTCACACAAAAAAAGTAGTGAAATTTTGAATAATTACTCAAAAAATATTAATGGGTCTGTGGTTGGACATATGAAGACATGTTAGGGTTAATTAATAAATAGTTAGGCATAAATTATGACTTATCCATAAGTGAGATTGGTGGAGCATAAGTTTTGAATGATGAGACCAAAGTGAGCTCAGTTGGTTAAAGAGGAGGTGGGAAAGCAATGGAACGTCAATTTCTTAGAAATAGTTGATTGCCCTGAATGGTTGGCTAACATAACGCTAGTACCAAAGAAAGATGGAGGAGTGAGGATGTGCATTGATTACAGAGGCTTGAACAATGCTTGCCTAAAAGACGACTTCCTATTAACCTATATTGATGTGTTAGTAGATAATGTTGCACCAAGTGTCATGTACTCTTTCATGGATTGATTATGGGGTTATAACAAGATTCTAATGGCCATCGCAAATAAGGTGAAAATAGTTTTAATTATGGAATGGGGGACGTACTGTTATAAGGTGATGCCTTTTGGTTTGAAGAACACAAGAGCAACATAATATAAAATGACGATTGCTTTGTTTTATGACTTGATCCATAAAGAAGTAGAAGCATATGTAGATGACATGATGGTAATGCCTAAAATAAGGAAAGGATACTTTGAAGCCTTGGAAAAGTTCCTATAAAAAGTTGACTAGGACAACATGAGATTAAATCTCAAGAAGTTCATGTTCGGGGTTACATCAAGTAAATTGTTAGGGCATGTTGTAAGCAACAAGGGCATCAAAATGGAACCAAATAAGGTAAAAGCCATTTAAGAGATGTTAGCACCTAAGATAGATAATAAAGTTTAAGGTTTCCTAAGATGTATCTAGTACATTAGTAAGTTCATAGCTAGACTTACCCAATATATGTGAGCTAATCTTTAAGTTATTAAGGAAGGACCAGTCAGTAAAGTGGAATAGAAAGTGTCAGAAAGCTTTTGAGAAAAAAAATGAATTCTTAACCAACCCATCGATGTTGAAACCTTAAAAATCATGAAAGTCTTTGATTCTATATTTGATAATGGAATAAAGTTCTATAAGGGCAATGTTAGCTTAAGAGGATGTACGAGAAATGAGCATGTTGTGTACTATCTTAATAAAAAACTACTCCCTTACAAAGAGATGTATAATAGAATAGAGAAAACCTACTAGGCATTGGTATGGGCTATAAAGAAGTTAAGGTAGTATTTTCAGCCATACTTAATTGAAGTGTTTTCAAAGCTCATTCCAGTCAAGTACTTACATAAGATCCTTTCCCTAATAGACAAATTAGTGAAGTGGCTGATACTATTGATAGAATTTGACATCAAGTATGTGACAAAAATGGTGATTAAAGGACAAGCAATTGTAGAATATTTGACCCAATAACCATTAGTAAAAGGAGAATTAGCGATCTCCTGATTCCTAAACAAAGGGCTAAGAGCCATTAAACCTCAAGGTTGGAGGATGTACTTTCACAAAATAGTAAATAATAAAGGAATAAGGGTAGGTGTAATTCTATTATCACTTATAGTAAAGAAGATTGACTTAAAAGTGACCAATAATATGACTGAATATGAAGCTTGTGCATTTAGGTTAAAGTCTTTGATGGAGATGAAGGTACAGACAATTGAGGTGCTTAGAGACTCATTGTTAGTCGTCTTTTAGATAATTGATTAATAAGAGTTAAAAGAATAATGTTTGGGCCCATATTTGGAGCATTTGAAGAGATCGATCCAAAACCTTTAGAGGATAGTATTTCGCCATTACCATTGAGGAGAATCTGATGGGTTCAACCTTAACTACTAGAATTTTTATTTGGAATGGGTCGAGGAAAAAGCTAATAAAGCCATTGCTCCACTTAGATTTGAGACATTGTGCCATGTTGATAAAGGTGATGAAGGTAACAGTAGAAAACCATGTATGGTATTATGATATGTAAAGTACTTAGAAGAGGGAGAATACCTTGAATGGGTAAAAAAGAAGGATAAGGATGTGATTCAAAGATTAACATCATAATTCGCACTCCATAATGGCATGGTCTATAAGCGGATGTTAAATGGGGTTTACTTGAAATGTTTGATATAAGATGAAGTAAGTAGGGTAATGAAATAAGTACATGCAGGAGTGTGTGGCAATCACATGAATGAGAAGACTTTGGCAAAGAAAATTACGAGGATGTGCTACTATTAGACTAATATGGAAAAAGAATGCATTTAAATGGGTTACAATTGCCACAAGTGTTAAATTCATGACAACCTTAATGATTTACCATCGATGGAATTATAGAATCTGACTTACCTTTGCTATTCACAGCTTAGGGCATTAATGTAATCAAAGAAATTAAGTTAGCTTTTATAAGGGGACATAAATACGTCAAGGTAGCAGTGGACTATTTATTGAAATGGGTAAAAGTAGAGTCCTTTATCAAATTGTGGGCAATGCATATGGCTCGGTTCATAAAAGAAAATCTTATTTACCATTATGGTATGCCATCTCACCTTATGACATATAATATGGTATATTTTTAAATAGAGGTCAAGACAATTCAAAAGAAATATGGAGCAATCCACTATAAGTCATCTTATTACAGACCACAGACTAAATAAGCAAACGAGCCGACTAATAAAATGTCAAGAATATCTTTATTGAGGTGGAAAAAACTTATAAGGATTTGTCCAATAAGTTGTCTTTTGCATTATGGGGAAACTAAACGTTGATAAAGACATTAACAAGAATGACACCGTACTCGTTCATGTATGGGATGGAGCTAGTTTTGCTAGTTAAAGTAGAGATAAAGTCATTGTAGGTATTAGTTGAGACAAAATTTTCTGAGTATCAGTGGATGTAAAGTAGATTTGAACAGTTGGCCCTAATAGATAAGGAGAGTTTGAAGGCTCTCTATCACATTCATTTGTACTAAGCTAGAATGGCACACACTTTTAACAAAACAATCAAGGCATATATAATAAAGGTTGGTTATTAGTGTGGAAAGTAATTTGATTGCAAGCTTGCAATCTCAGAGGAATGTTCTTACCAAATTAGGAAGGTCCCTATATGATCAAGCGTATTTACTCGAGTGGTGTGGTGAAATTGTTAGATATGGATGAGAATGAATTCTATGAACACGTAAATATGGATAAGTTAAAGAAGTATTTTCATATGAGGATGTGAGAAAAGTAAATAAGCCAACTAAATCAAAAGTCCGAAAGAGCAGCTTAGGCAAAAATTAAGGTATGTAAATAAGAAAAAAAAAGGTATGGTATGTTAAAAACTCAAAAAGGCAGTTTAGGCAAAAATTAAGACATTAAATAAATATGAAAGTAATGTAAAAGTTAAGAGAGTGTGATTGATCACTGAGGATGGTAACTAAAAAATGAGAAAACATAAAATAATAATAAAGGAAGTGGGGACAAAAAGTAGGAGTTGATAAGGTAAAGATGTTAAACAAAGTCAATCAAATGATCTAATATGCCATTATTAAAAGTAGTGATGATGCATTTAATTAATATGTAACATGCAAATTGTAATTGGTCATATTAAGCATAATGTTAAAAAGGAAACATTTGTACAATTAAAACAATCTTTTATCAAACATTGCTTTAAGCAAATATGAACTACTAGAGTTTCTTTTCCTCATATGTTGATTTGATGTTGTTATGAATGTTTGATGGATCCTAATATATGTTGTTAATGGTCTTGCAGCCAAGCCTCAAAATTAGTATTATTTCAAGTATAAGCCTTAGCTGAAAAAATGTCCTAGACATAGAGGCTGGCCTAGGTAGCCTTAACTTTATTCAGGAAGCGTTAGGTCAAAGGTCCCTTAGGGAAAGATGGAAGGAAACCTACTGCATCCTGCATGAATCCAAACTGACAATGGACTCTAGATGGGTCATAGAAGGTGGTTAATGCTAAAGCAAGAATAATCACATAGCCCCTTATAAGTCCTTAAAGTAACCCCGCTAAGCCTATACTAGGGATAGGTCTAGTGGATATTAGAATCAATGATGTGGGGTAGCCACTCTATTCGCTCGCTTTCAATGTTTGTAGTTCTTGAAAGATGATAGTTTGAATGATGCTATACCTCGCATCCATAGTCAAAGTAGCTAGCAAACCTAACTTCTCTTATAGCCATATATAAAAAAAGAAATAAAGACATAAATAAAAAAAATTGATTTAAAAACTGAAAGGGTGACTTAAGTAAAAATGAGTAGCCTACTAGATTGAAAACCCTATAAGGGCAATATAGGCAAGAGTTAGTGTAGCAAAAATAATAAATAATATAAATAATAAAATAAAATAAAGGTTGTAAGAAAAGAATTATACTTGAGCCAACAATGGGCTGGTAGAAAAAAAATTACTGATACTAAGGGATACTTTATCCAAACTGACAATGGTCTTACCCAATTCTACCTTTGCAATGAGAGGTGAGACCCATAAGTCTATCTCCCTTTCATCTCTATGCAACAAAAACTCCTCCATCAAGATAGCCATTATAAATACGAGCTTGGGCTACCCATACATGGCCCTTAGAAGGATGAAGAATAAGAAAGGGAGATATAAGGATTTTCTCTCCACCCAACCTATACATGGAAACCTCTTCATACTACAGATTGAATAACTCCATCATCTTTTGGATATTTGTAACATCCTTATCCTCATTCATTAGCATTTTCACATGAACATATTCATTACATAAATGATTTTAATCTCACATGAACATATGCATTGGATAAATGATCATTTAGATATGTGAATTAGATAAAAATGACGATGACACTTACACCATTGCATTTAGGACTGTTGAACATATATATAATGTTTGTATAGTTGCATGAAAAATTATCTTATGTTGTGTGCATGATATAGAATCATAAATAATGGAGTTTTAGAGTTTATTTAAAAATATAAGGAACAAATAGGGATTATAAGATGGATGAAGGTGATGAAAGAGTGAAGAATAGGGATTAAAAGAGGAATATTGAACTTCCAACCAATGACAGTGAGACATCATAATTTTGTCCTATTATGGTAGGTATAAAAATTAAAAATTCCATCTTTTAAGATCAAATTAGAGAGAAAAAATGTGAGGGAATATAGAAAATAGAAAGAAAGAAAGGAAGAAAGGAGGAAGAAGAAGAAGAAGAAGAAGAAGAAGAAGGAGAGGGAGAAGAGTGAGCTAGCTTGAAGGAAATCCTAAGCTTTTCTAGTTTTGGAAAAAAAGGTAAGTGATTTTATCTTCTTTCATCGCGAAATTCCTCCCTCGTAACATGTTAAACATGTATGATTAGGAAGAATTATGGAGTAATTTAAGATAGAGCTCATACATTGAGGTTGAAGCTCAAAAGAAACAGGAGCTTATAGTATTAGTTTTGTTGTTAGTGCAGATTTTTCACTCACAATTTCATAACCCTAGAAGAGGAATTAGGGAAAGTGTAAACCATGAAAATTGTAACTTTATGGCCTATATAAATTAATGTAAAACATTTTTGCTTAATTTGGTGTGTGTGAGGAGATATGGCTCTTTCATTGGGGCTGGTTTCCAACCAACTGAAATCTCCTCAATTTGACAGTTTTCATATATTTTGATGACCTTATGTACTGATTTACACAAAGTGAAAAACATGAATTTTGTAGGATTATTCCTCTCTAAATACTTGTAAAGCATTTTTTTCTTAATTTGTTATGTGGAAAGAGATATGACTCATTGATTGTGACTGACCATGGACCTAATGTAAGCTCATTAGTCTTTTAATTCATTTTTTGAAGAATTTGATGGCCATATAATTTGAATTTGGTGATGTGACAAACTTGAAAGTCATATATTTACATCTTATATACTTTCTTGTAAAATATTTTTGCCAAATTTATCATAGTTGATGACATATTTCCCCTTCATCATGACTGATTGTCAACATGTTGAAAGCCTGCTCATCTTGGGATTGGTCATTTGTTTGGGTGACTTTATAAACATAATTAGATAATGAGTAAAACATAAAAATGTTCCTTTATGTGTTTTATAATTTTTGGTACAATATGAGATATCCTTAAGATTCATAAGATTGTTTGACCTGCTCAGACTGAGATGACATTGAAATAAGGCAGAATTCAAAAATTCACAACATTTTCTATATATCTTATTCTATTCTAAACTGGTTTTAAATTTGATTATGTTGTATTATTTTTTGTCTAGTTTACTTTTAAAAAAGAATCAAGTCATTTGGATAAGTATAGGAACAATTATTATAGTTATAGTATAGCAATGCAAACTGCCATATTAGAAAAATATACATAAACACTAGGTCCACTTGCATGGAACATGTCCATTGTTGTATACCAAGCATTCATAATCATTTTGACATACTTATAACCATGTATGCATTGAATGTTAGGATCTCAACACTTTGAGGAAGCCCAATAGAGAGGACCAAACCTACCATAAAGGTTAGTCACATCAAAAGGTAAGTAAAAGCCACAATTGGATTCTAATGTGCATGTTTGGTGATTTTCCTATATTGTTATGTTCTATTACATGTATATGTACTTGAATTATGACATTTCACATGTGACTACAAGTCATGTGAGAATTATATACTCGTAATGATTCCTTAGTATACCATTATGAATGAACACTTGCATATTAAACTAAAAGAATGTTGTGATGGGCTTGTCAAACACTTGCAAATTACTTGGAAAAAGGGACCACTATGTCCTTTTGGCACATGTTATTGATCAAATGACTCACTTGTTTTATGTTGGCCAGTAAAAGCAAATGTTGCTTGAATCGCATGAATTCCTTAGAGCGATGTTTGCCTTGCAAGGTCACAACAAAAATCAATCCATTACATTTGCACTTGGATAGTCAATTCTTATACTTTGTAATGTATCTTGATGATATTTGATTATTAGATGTTCCATAAGCATTTGATTATTGATTTTATTCATTGAGTCATGACTCACCAAATCACAATTATGTTTTTCAGATACTAAAGCATAGGGGTTGAATTTGGGGCATAGAGTTTTTCATATAGAAATATAGATCATAGGTCATTGACAAAATTCCAACTCTCTCTCTTTTTGTGTTATGTACATATATATCTAGATATGAACTAGTTTATGGTCCTAGCCTTGAACATTAGTTAACATATATGTACATTAAATACATGTTGGATTATATATGTATGATGAATCAACCTTTATGCATATGTATTTTTGAACATGAATTCCATGATTTGTAAATGAAAATGGTCGTTACAGTTTTTGATATCAGAACAAGGATTTGTTCCATATGTACATATATATGAACATGACATGACTTTTGTATTATTATGCATTATCATATGACATAGTATTATATGTCTATAGGGCATTAGCAGAGGGTAATCATGGTGGTACCATGGCTCACCAAGGAGAGAGGAGTAAGTTATTTACATTCCATAAAAGCACCATGCAAACCATTAAAAGATCAACCTACAAATAGGGTTAGATCTCCTACACATTCTCATTTACAACACATATCTCATAGGCAACCACAATATAGAATTGGTGAACCAATAGTGCACGGTTCAAAAAATCAAAAACAAAAGAAGAAAAAAGGTGCAGTTGACTTCAGTCGTACCACAGATCCATCAGTGGTAGAGATATGGCTAAAAATAACATAGAGAGTTTTGAATTTGATAAAATGCACATGAGAAGAAAAGTTTGCTTATGTAGTGTCACTATTATAGGGGGATGTATATGATTGGTGGGAAACCATTCCAGGGAATGATGTATACCCTTAAGTGCTTGCATGGGATGATTTTCTTCATGAGTTCAACAACAATTACATGATAGAAGTGTACAAAGATGATAAAAGAAGGGAATTTTTGAACTTAAAGCAAAAGGAGATGACTATAGCCTAGTATGAGGTAAAATTTAATCAATTATCTCATTATGCATCCTTCATGGTTGCCACTGATAAAGACAAATGTCGAAAATTCAAAGAGGGACTAAGATATGAGATTAAAAGTATGATCATCGCTGTAGAACTTGAAAGTTATACGAAGCTAAAAGCTACTACAATCAGGGTAGAAAGATTAGAAAAAGAAACGATAGAGCAACGAGAAAAAATGGGGCCTGTTAAGTTTGTGGGAGATTTTAACAGAAAGAAAGGTAAATGTGGATATTATATTCCATCATAGTCTAGTGCTAGGGATGGTTACTCTAGCTATAGAAGCAAAGTATTAAGAGTTTCATCATATGTGGGTAGAGGTCAAGGCCAAGTTATGCAACAATGACCCTCATGTTTACATTATAGCAACATATGGGTGAGTGTAGAAAATAGACTGGTAGGTGCTAATTTTATGGGTCTTTTAATCATATGCTTAAAGATTATGCTGAAAGATCTAAAATGTTAGAAGGTAACAAAGGTAGAGCTACATCAATTTTCATAGTTGAAGTTTCAAAAGCAAGTGGAGTTAGACTATCATTTTTGCAAGGGCAGAGGTAGAGGTAGAACAACTACAACTGGGCAAGGTATGAGCATATCAAAAGGTTAGAGTTTCAAACCCCCAACACAAGCCAGAATGTTTGCCATGAATAGGCAATAAGCTATTGCTGCTCTAGAAGTAATCACTAGTAAATTTTTTCTCCATGATTTACAAGTTGATGTATTAATTAAGCCTGACTCCATACATTCATTCATTTTATTGAACACAACATCACAATTGTATAGTAAGCATGTGCTAGTTATCCTTTAAGAGACATGATGATTGTGGATAAGGTATATTGTGATTGTGTGATTTACATTGATGACATTAAGTTGAATGCTAATCTAGTACTGTTGCCACTCTGTGAGTTTGATGTTATACTAGGTGTGGACTGATTGTCCAAATATCATGCAATAGTAAACTGGTTTACTAAGGAAGTTGTTCTAGAATCTACAAATAAAAAAAAAGGTTATGTTTCAGAGGGAAAGACAAATTGTACCAGTATGTCTAGTTTTTGCTATCAAGGCATTTCACTTGATTAAATGTGGTTTTGAGGCTTATTTAGAACATGTGGTAAACACAAGGTTCATAAATTAATTACTTGAAAATATTCAAGTGATAAATGAGTTTCTAGATGTGTTTCTAGCTGACTTACGTAGTTTGCCACCTGACAAAGAGATATAATTCACAATTGAGTTAGTCCCAGGAACAAAATGAGTTAGTCCCAAGAACAAAATTGATATCCATTCCACCTTATAGGATGGCTCTAACTGAGTTGAGAGAATTAAAGACCCAATTATAAGAACTATTCATTAGACTTGGTGTGTCACCTTAGGGTGCTCTGATATTATTTATTAAATAGAAAGATAGGACAATGAGGCTGCGTATTGATTACAGGCAGTTGAATTAGGTTACTACGAAGGACAAATATCCTTTACTAACAATAGATGATTTGTTTGACCAGCTATAAAGAGCACATGTGTTTTCTAAAATTGACCTAAAATCAAGAGATTATCAGGTTAAAATTTCAAACCCCGATGTACTACAGAAATTTTTTGGAACCAGGTATGGCCATTATGACTTTTTAGTGATGCCATTTGGCTTGACTAATGCACCAGTTGCATTTATAGCTCTTATCAATGAAGTGTTCCAACCTTACTTAGATAAATTTGTAATTATGTTCATTAATGACTTAATGATGTATTCAAATAGCAAAGAGGAACATGAATAACATTTGAGAATTGTGTTGCCAATTTTAAGAGAAAAATAACTATTTGCTAAATTAATCAAGTGCAAGTTCTGGATTGACCATGTGGTATCTTTAGGACATATAGTTTTTGAAAATGGCATAGAGATGGATCCAAAAAAAATTGAAGCAACAGTAAAATGGGAAGGCCCAAAGAATGTTATAGAAGTCCCAAGTTTCTTAAGACTAGTTGGATATTATCATTGATTTGTTGAGGGTTTTTTACTTATAGCTGCTCCTTTGACTAAGTTACTTAAAAAAAATAAAATATTTTAATGGTCTAAAGAATGTCACAAGAGTATTGATGAATTAAAAGATAGATTGACATGTACTTTAGTGTTAGCCATTCCTACCTGTAATGGAGGATTTGTAGTTTATAGTGTTGCCTCTAATTAAGGTTTGGGATGTGTTTTATATAACATGGTAAAGTAATTGCCTATGCATCTAGACAACTGAAGCTTTACAAATTATCTTACCTAGTACACGATCTAGAACTTGTTGTTGTTGTGTTTGCTTTGAAAATATAGAGGCATTACTTGTATGGAGAAACATTTCAGATATTTATATATCATAAAAGCTTGAAGTATTTGATGAGCCAAAAAGAATTAAACATGAGACAGAGATAAATGTTTAGAACAACTAAGAGATTATGATTGCACTATTGAGTATCACCTAGGGAAGGCAAATGTGGTTGTTGATGCTTTGAGTAAGAAATCAAGGAGTAGTGTAACTTACTTATAGGTATTTCCATTGTCTAATTTAGTTTAGTTATGAGCTATGAATATGGAACTAAACATACAAAAGAATGGGGTATTGATTGCTACTTTTCAAGTGAGACCAATGTTTCATGATTGAATTAAATAAGCATAGGACAAGGATCCAAATTTACATAGAATGATTAAAGTGATAAAATAGGAGAGACATGGTGATTTTGATATTTGAAATGATGCCTTAATATTGGGTTCTCGTATTTCAGTGCCTAAAGTTGATAACTTGCAAAGAGAAATCCTAGGAGAAACACATAATGCTTTATATGTGGTACATCTAAGAATGATAAAACTGCATAATACCCTACAATTTCATTTTTGATTGCCTAAAATGAAGAAAGAGCCTATGTTTTAACATGTTTAACTTGTTAGTAGATTAAAATAAAACATCAAGCACTAGCTAAAAAATTGAAACCATTGACAATTCCAATATGGAAATGGGAAAGAATAACTATGGACTTTGTGTATGGGTTATCAAGAACTTTGAAGAAGAATGATGCTATATGGGTGATCATTGATAAACTAAGTCAGCTCACTTTTTGCCTATTCGATGAGTAGTTCACTTAAGCACTTAGCTAAGAAATACGTGGATCAAATTGTCAGATTACATGGCATTCCAGTGTTCATTGTATCAGATAGAGATCCACAATTTACATATTAATTTTGGTTAGTTTATAACAGGCTTTGGGTTTCAAGTTGAATTTCAGTATTGCTTTTCATCCTCAAACATATGTATACTTATATCTTATCTATGTACCTATAAAATATTTTTTCCAAATTTACCATGGTTAATGAGATATTGCCCCTTCATCATAGCTAATTGTCAACAAGTTGAAAACCTGTTCACCCTGAGAATGGTCGTTTTTTTTGGTGATTTTATAGATTGAATTAGACAATGAATAAAACATGAAAAATGTTCCTTTATGTGTTTTGTAACATCTAGTAAATTATTTTTGCAATTGAATTTGTATGATTTGAGATATACCCAATATTGTAAGACCTACTCAAACTGATATGACACTGAAACAGGGAAGAATTAAAAAATTCATCACATTTTCTATATATCTTATATTGATTTAAAATTTGACTATGTTGTATCATTATATGTCTAGTTTATTTTTAAAAAATAATTAATTCATTTGGATAAGTATAGTAAAAGTTATTACAGTAATGCTATAGCAAGGTAGGCTGTCATACAAGAAAAATATGCATAAGCACTAGGTCCACATGCATGGAACATTGCTATAGTTGCATATTAAGAATTCATAATCATTTTCACATACTTATAACCATGTATGTATCAAATGTTAGGATCTCAATACTTTGGGAAAGCCTAAGGGAGAGGCCCAAACCTATCATAAAGATTGGTCACATCCAAAGGTGAGTAAAAGCCATAATTGAATTATATTATGTATGTGTGATGATTTTACGATATTGTCATGTTCTATAACATGTACATGTGATTGAATTATGACATTTTAAATGTGAATACGAGTCATATAAGAATTATATGCTCTTAATGATTACTTGGTATACCATTGTGAATGAACACTTACGTATGGAACTAAAAAGATGTTGTGACCGGCTTGTCAAATACGTGCAAATCACATAGAAAAAAGGGACCAATATGTTATAGTGGCACATGTTATTGATCAAATGACTCATTTGTTATATACTGGCCAACAAAATCAAATGTCACTTGAATCACATGAATTCCTAGGAGCAGTGTATGCCTTGCAAAGTCACAATAAAAATCAATCTATTGCATTTGCACTTACATAGTTAATTCTTTACTTTTAACGTATCCTGATGATGTTTGATTGTTGGTTGTGCCATAAGAATTTGATTATTGTTTTTATTCATTAGGTCACAACTCATCAAATCATAATTATGTTTTTCATATACTAAAGCATAGGGTTTGGATACTTTGGAGCATAGAGTTTTGTATATAGACACATGGATCACAGGTCGTCGGCTGAATTTTAACTTTATCTCTCTTTGTGTCATGCACATATATCTATATAGGAACCAATTTATGGTCTCTAGCCTTGAACATTAGCATATATGTATATTAAATACATGTTAAATTGTGTATGTATGATGAATTAACCTTTATGAGTATGTATTTTTGGACATGAATGCCATGGTTTGTAAATGAAAATGGTCGTTACAATATGTAGGTAATTTAGATATGGTAAAGCAATATGATCAGCACCCATGATTTGGTAATCATGGATGGCACCAAAATCTTCTAACAAGGGGTAGATTTTAGTATTTATGGAAAGGAAAGAATAGGTGGTGGGATCCCATAAATCACAAGCTACTTGAAGAAAGTCCAGGTTGAGTCAGACTAAAGAAAGATACCTAAGAGCTCTAAAACCCACCCAAGAGAGATTAGGATACAAGAGACTTCAAAAATGCATTAGCCATGATGAAGAAGGAAAAATCGGTAGATCTAGACATGAAAATCGAGGAGACGATATTTATAGAGGAGAGAGAAGTGTATAGTGGTTGACAGCTGTATACAATAGTACATGGCTATATAAATTGTTAAAATGTATGTACAATTAATCAGTAGTATATACATACAATCTAAAGGTCTATAAAAAGTACTTTTTTTCGTAAAATTTCAAGCATAGTATCCATTACATCATGACCTTATGAATTACTTCGTACAATTTTAGAAAGCACGTATATATGCAAATAAGCTAAGGAAACACAACCATATATTCATATAAATAATTATGGGTTGGAATCAAAATTATATATATATATATACACACACACACACACACAAAAAAAATAAATTTCAAAATTTAGCAAAAATAGAGGTAGAATCACCCCGGATGTATCTTAAAAATCTTAAGTGCTCAAACTAGCATCCAATAAGAAAAAGGCTTCCAAAATGGCCTAAATATTCATCCTCTAATACTAAAAATACTAAGATGCTCAGAAAATGTACAAAAAAGAGAATTAAAATCCTAAAAAGCCATAAGAGAAGTTAGGTGGTTCAATCTTCCTCACTATCAGAAGCAGTTCCCTTCACATCATCCTCTCCATTTGACGCAAAATACTTATCAAAGTCCTCGGAAGCTGGTGGCACCATCCTCTCAATCTTGACCTCAGTAATTACTAGACATTGCTCGATATCCCTCAGCTATTGGGTCCAGCACTAGACCATCTCTTGCAAAAACATATGAGGGTTAGGACGGATAGGGTGTAAATTACACATAAATATATATGTCACAAATATGCATATATACTTATTTATTTTTGTTTCATTACTAATTTAGACCTCTCGAGTTTGCTGAGTTACTATCCTATTTAAGCTAGATAATAGGTTGACTAACACCTTAGCCTATACACGAGGAATTTGTAATAAAAGTATCATTTTAGTTGGCATATGAACAAGCATGAGCAAAGTATACAAAAGCATATGAAGAGGAAAAGTATATAGACATCAGTGGTCTCAACAAGCTCAAATGTACAAGCCGATCAAATAATGTTGAGGGTCATCATTGATCTAGCCAGGGATACTATACATGACTTGTACATGACTCGATCATGTTTTCAGGAAAGGGGTCGAGCTTCCCCACCACTATTAGCTCCAATCCTCCAACTTAGGGATTGCAGGCCATTTGCTTCTCTATATAATACATACAAGCTTTAAAGGCTTTTACTCAATATAAGCCCTTATCCCTTAAGATATATAACATAAAATTATCCTTTCATATGGCTCGAACCTTAGGAAAGCATGAAGAGTCACTGTAGCCATAAGGAATACCTCAAGAAGTGCTCCCACCATCTAAGTTCATATGGGAGACTATTTATGATCAACTGATCAATGGGTATGAATTGCAGAGCCTGCTTGAGATCTCTACCCTTTCTGTCCATAGCCTAAAACATGTTTAAATGAGGACCTGGGGCATATGCTAAACATTCAAACTCTCGCACCATAGGAAGAATTACTCCTTAAGGTACAACTTTTATAAGGAGGTACCCACCATTTGTCATTGCTTGTAGGAACGATCCTCTAGCGCTACCATACATTAGGAGGCCCCCTTCAACCTAGGTAAAGCTACAAAAGAAAACATGAGCTGCAGTTCATCATTGTAAGTATACCATCACAATTGATAAATAACATATGTAACTATTAATTACATGGTCCAAGGTAATAATGTTCAAGTAGTTATGCCTGACCTTAAGTGATGACTCTTAGTAATGAGTAGAGCTCGACCTAGTGAACTTGGGGTAGCAGTCATCCATATCTGGTAGAGGGTTTTTGCCCTCTAATAACCTCAGCTCCACAGCCCAAACCTATTGTAGAACATAATAATTGGTCATTAAATGACAAAGAGAAGCCAATAAAAAATTAATAAGATAAGGGGATTCAAAGAGCTATTTACTATGAAGACATGTCGGGTACCTCTTATGTATGATACCCCATTACTACACTGATTTAAGAAGCGATATAGGTACACCAACACTATAGACCATCAGTAAAAGTGGCGCATGAGTTTGATGTCCTCCATTGTGGGTAGTAAGCATATCTCCACCACATCTAAGGGGTTTGCAAATAGCGTCCCTGAAAAGCTATATAATAAGCAATAGGACACTTAGTCAATTACCTTCGATGGGCTATTATCTGTAGTGATAAGAGCATATGTCTTCAAGCTAAACTGCTCAAATGTTGGGCTCCCCTCTATTTGTGGAATGCAACTGAGAAGGTAGTAATAAGGAGGGGAATCCTAAAAAAGTGTATATCGATCAGGTAAGTGAAGTCACTATGACTAATTGTCACCTCCCTTATTTGCGACAAATGGAATTTGTGAGAGTATCCATCCACCCTCAGTTTGAGCCTGCATCATGGTTGAATAACCACAATAAGGCTTGCTTAATAACTTATTGAGAAATGAGATAAGGCCAATTTCCTTCAGGAGAGCAATGGTGCATGGGTGTAGCATCCTAAACCAAACCCTAGCCAAGTCGACAGCTCTACCTCCCTTATTGATGGAGATGTAACCTCACAAATAAAAGGGAAAAAAGTATTCAATTTCCACAAAACAAGAAATAACACAAAATAAGTAAGAGGGAGAATAAGATGATGAGAAAGATCATAAACATACTTATGAATCAAGATTGTTGGAGTATACTAGTATCAAACCATAAACATTCAATCAATAATCCTAGGTATGAAAATATGCAAATCCATGAATGAGAATAATATAGCATGTTTTCTTGTGTGCAAATACTTTATAAGATTGGATGAGATGAAAAGACAACAAATAATTTGTGAAATTTCATAGAAAGTTATGAAATTAATTATCCTAAAAAGTTTCACAAAATTTTAGACCCAGTTCAGTAATTAAATTCATAGAATAAAATAAAATCATAGACAGATTATTCTTAGTCATAGGTAAGTGTTTTTATTCATCACGAGTTTTCCTATAAATTAATTTTGGCAATTTCCTATGTAGATTTTTGCATAGTCAATGTAAGAATGCAAATTAAGACTACTAAATTATTAATGGATAGCGAAATATGTCCTCAAAAATTTAAACTATAAGTGTCATATGACTAGTTTTAAATATTCTTTAAAGCTAACCTAATGTTCGCATGTAGAAAATAATTTAGGGGTAATCCTAAAAATCAAGCATAAAATGCAAAAATAAAGTAAGAAAGAATATTAGAGAAAGGCCTACCATACTTAAAATTGCTCTAGCTAGATGTAGTATAGGTTGTACACCATTGGAGCCTCCCAATAACCCTTTAGCACAATGTTTGATGTCACGCACATTGAAGGGCACACCGTAGTGAAACCTTAGGCAACCTTCAACTGACCAAGTGAATCATAACAGCTGCATCACTATCAAAGGTGTTTGCAGTGCCATTAAACATAGGCGTGTCAAGGTCAACCACCATGAAAAATCTGTAAGCATAAAACATTCTTAGGAAAGCATAAGTCCAAAGAGAATTTAGAGAGAGAAAATGAGAAAGACATAGAGCAAGCACAAAAATAAGCCTCAAAGCTGCCTCAAGTCCATATATAGGGGGCATTATCTATACAGATAACTAACTCTATTTGCATGGGGCAAATTTATAACCACACCATATTTATGTATGGATTCTATTAAGTTGTTTATACAAACAATGAACTTATCTATATATACCACTAAAAGTTGGCAAAAAAAAAAAAAAAGGAAAAAAATACTTCTAAGGGAAATTATCAAACTACCTCTAATGCTACCAAAGCTTAGAAAAGCCAATTCAATCCCTAGCTTGCTTACAAAATTAACAAACTACCATAAAATGATAAATACTAACACTCTCATGGATGCTAAAGGAATTTTCAGAGCATACTTAGATTCCAAGAACTACATCAATTAATGATACATACTTCACAAGGATACTTGACAATATCAAATCTAGAATCATTACTTTTAGTAAAAGTGTACATCTAGAATAGGCAAAAAGGCTATAGCGAAAGGAATTTGTTCCTAAAAGGCCAAGAAGGCTACAATGACATAAGATGACACTTTAATATGCCAAAAGGGCAACTGTGACACATGATCATTTATATAGGTATCCTTAGGTTATAATCATATGCCAAAAAGATCCATACACTTTAAACATATTCAAGAACATTAGTAGCTATTAGTAGTTATGAGAAGGACGTTACGAATATAAAACCACCCCTACTACCTACTAAAAAACTACTATGACATTAAGTGTCTGCTTTATAGTTGCTAGAGAATACATAACATAGTAGTACCTATTAGAAAAGCTACCAAAATAAACTTAGCACCTACTAAAGAGCTGTTAAGACCCCTAATATCAGCTAAAAAACTACTAAGATATCTAATACCTACTTGAGAGTTGTTAGAGACATGTATAACATATTAATACCTATTAAAAAATTACCAAAATAAACTTACTACCTACTAGAGAGCTGCTAATACTTATTAGCAAGGTACTAGTACCTACTTGAAAGCTATTGGAGATATAAATAACATATTGGTATGTACTAGAACGCTATCAAAACCAATTTGTACACTTGCTTGTTGAGTTGCTAAACACTTATGTCCTTTAGTATCATTTTGAATGTTTACATTCCCTTCAATGCTTTTATTGTTCCTTATTTAAGTAGTCATTTCTTAAATGTAATTTTTGAAGACCTACAAAGCATAGAGCAAATTGTGAACATAAGAGATCTAAACCTCAGGATGCAATATCGATGATGAAAACTATTTGAATCGCTCCCCAATATGCAAAAAGGAATTGCGAAAAAAGAGAAATATACCTTAATAAGCCTTATATCACACCCTACACCAAGCCCAATCCATAAAGACCAAAGGCCTAAACATATTAGCCATAATTTAAATGGTTATATAGTCATATTATGGTTGTATAACCAAGTAAGAAACCCTAATTAGCATAACATTCTTGAATCCCACCCATTATAAAACCTTAATCTATACAACCAACGGGTGGGTTGTGCAACTAACCTCTTAGCTATACAAACCATTTAAAAAAACTAATTGTAGAATTTTTATAATGTATATCTATAATGGGTTATGAATGAGGTGTAACCAAAGCCATTCCAACTCTAATGTACCCCTCCCTATTTATAAATACCATTCACTTATAAAGAGAGAGAGAGAGAGAGAGAGAGAGAGAGAGAGAGAGAGAAAGAGAGGCTTATATAACCCTAAGATTATTCTAACTACAATTGCTACTTACAAACCTTAAACCTATAAAAAGTAAATGCCCAACCCATCACACTTAAGATCCAAGGTATCTCTCAAGGTTTTTGAGACTTCATTTTGCATATTCCTTAACATTTTAGTGGATAATCCATTAATATTAGCACTTTTGTGGGTAAGACATACTAGAACATCATCTAAAATCCCAATTCCTATCCCTTCTTCTTTTCTCTTCTTTTTTCAAAAATCCTTAGTTATAATAGTTTGTACAGACCACTAAGTAGGCTATAAACCACCAGTAGGTTTGTACAATCCATTTTGACTATCGAATAATAATTTTCTCTTATTCCTCTCTCATTCATTTTCTTTTGCTTTTTTAGGGTTTTTGTGGGTTTTTTGTGACCTTAAATAACTGAATAAGGAGAGGTGTTATGCCTATGATCCATATTCCTTCATTTAGTGGAGTAAGGATCAAAGAGGAAAAGGTTATTATATTTATTTATGATGGTTAAAACTTATCTTCTTCATCGTCTTATTTTTCTAATGTTATGAACATGATTATGGTAGGGAATCCAACATTCCCAGGGACCCTATCGCACTATAGTATATTCATGTTTTTTTTTTTACTTCTTGTGAGTCTTATCCTTACCACCAGTAGATGATGACTAGCTCCTTAGCTTAATCATCTTCTCTTATGCTTTATATACTTGTTTTAAGCATTTTAGGGAGAGAGTTCATCACTCCATAACCCCTCTTTTTTAGTTGATTCTCATATTACTAGTGAGGTGTTTGTGCGAGTGGCTTTGTGGAAGTTGCCTTTACACCATCTTGATATCCTAACTATTCTAATAACTATGGATGTTTTAAGGATGTTATGTGTAATAACCATTTTCATCTAACATAACTCATAGGGCTCTAATACTAATAAACTGTAACAACCGTATTCATATTTGCTCTGATACCACTAAACTGTGATAACCGTGTTCATTTACAAAACTCATACTATTCATGTCCACAATCTATAATGCTACAATCGGTACCTATCAGAGCACTCAACATCTGAGATTTGCACGTTGACCCCGCCATGTCATACACACCGAAATTTGCACGTCTGCCCCGCGTATGCTTGATCCCTATATGATACCAAAACTATAACATCTAAATTCATTTGTCAAACTAATAACTGTGGCATCCATTGTTCTTATTTGTAAATAAGCTTTGATACCATAATTTGTAACGTCACAACGTGGCTACACCTGGTACCTATCAGAGCACTCAACATCCGGGATTTTCCCGTCGATCCCGTGATGTCATACACACCGGGATTTACACGTCTGCCCCGCGTGTGCTTGAACCCTCTGATACCACCAACTGTAACTATCATCTTCAGTTGCAAATCATGGCATTTCATGTTCAGAAATGCATTCACATTAAGGTTTATTCATCATACATATATAATTCCATATGTAATTAATGTACAAATGTGATAACTAATGTCAGGACCAGTGACCATAACTAGTTTCTATCAAATGTATGTATATGAAACAAGGAGAGAGAGTTGGAATTCAACCAACGACCTGTGTTTCATGTGTCTATATGCAAAACTTTATGCACCAAAATGTCCAAACTCTATGCTTCAGTATCTGAAAAATAATTGCGATTTGGTGAGTTGCGACTCAGTGAATAAAAACAATAATCAAATCCTCATGGCATAATCTAAATATCATCAAGATACATTGCAAGTATAACAATTGACTATGCAAGTGCAAATGCAATAGCTTTGTTTTTGTCGTGACCGAGCAAGGCAAACATTGCTCCCGAGATATTCATGTGATTCATGTAACATATGATTTGGGACCTATTGGTCAATCTTCCTATAATTTGCAAGTGTTTGATAAGTCGATCACAACGCCCCT
>CATIWR010437728.1:0-24841 GCA_949677035.1 Omphalea diandra | reverse complement strand
GTGAATAGTGATATATACTAAACTGTAGTTGGAGCTGGCATTATTGTAAAAGTTCGATGTTGTAGTCTCGTGTTGACATTTATTTAGCAGGAAGAAATAGCATGGTGGACCAACTTTGTCTGAGATCTGTCAAAAAGATCTTTGCGGATCATGGCCACAAACACACATTTCCATAACGCAACTGCTATTAGATGTTAATTAGGCTGAAGTTGTTAGTAGAATCTTATATCAGTGTGTGCTAATGTGGAGAGGCTGATGGTTTGGTTGACGTAGCCGTGAGACATTTGCTTAAAGTTAAGCCATAAACCTTGGTCAACTAGTTTATTTGTTCAGTTTGTTTTGCTTATTATAAAATCTATGCATGTTTTCATTATGGCTATGCTGTTGTTTTGTAACTTAGATGTATAATATAATGAGATGTAAAATCATAAATTCTTCAGGAATTATGGGTGGAAAAGTACAAAGTGTTGAAGAATATCTACATTTCTTCATATGGTTAAAGTACAATTTTCATATATTCATTTATATGCACTTTAATTTGGTTTGATTAATTTTTGATTTTATGACCAGACAAGAAAAACCAGTGTTGTGACAGGAAGTTTTAACATCAGAAAGCAGATTTGCAACGAGTCTTTTGTTGACAGCTTCACTAGCTTTGTCTTTTACCCTTCTCAAGTAAGATTGAAAACTATTTTCTTTTCTCAATTGGTAATTCTGGCAGATTTCAGGAGGAAGTCAACACTAGAAAATTTTCAAGTTATCACTAATAGTTTATATAGCGTTTATATAAGTAATGACTTATATAATAGCATCTTGAATTTCAAATTATCACTAATAGTTAGTAGAGATTAGTAAAAGAACATAGTGATAATAATTGATGATTACAATAAACTGGTAAGATCATATTAGAGCAAGATAATGATGATAATAATGCTGGACGAATATTGGAGAAGCCATTTGGCTCCCACTTGGTCAGTGAAGGGGGTTTAAGAAAGAGAAGGAGAGAGAGTGAGAGAAGGGAGAAAAAGGGCAAAGAAGATGGTGGTTATCTATCCAACGGTAGCAGAGGTTGGTAGTGAAGATCGGCGCCAATGGAGTTGTTGTTGTCTGGGCTTTCACTTTCAACTTGTCATGCCACTTGAGAAAACTACTAAAACGGTTGATCAAAAGGTCCAGTTCTGCAACTTCACAAATTTAATTTGAGAAAAAATTGGGAGGAGTTTGGACGTCGGGATGATAACTAAGAGAGTGAGGCGTACCTGGTGGTATGGTCAGAGTCTTGGATCTAATCGGCAGCAAGACACATTAGTAACAGCAATAACAATATAAGAGTCTTAGCCCTCTGAAATCATCGGGTCTTGGCGGGTAAGTGGTGATTTTATGTTTGATGAATTAATTTAACTCGATTGTGTTTTGTTCGTGTTAGGAATCAAATGCTTATTCTGAGAGAAATTAAGTTAAATTACAAAGTTCCAAGAAATCGACATGCCTCAAGCAAGTTTGGTTTAAAGATTGTAGTATTTGAAGCTAAATATTGTTATCTGTGAAATTGCAGGAATTTCCTGATCAAGTTAAATTTCATACAAAGCATGACAGCAAAAAATATGTAAAATGTTAGAATTTCCTTTTCAAGGATTATATTGAAGCCCGAATTATACAATCAAACTTAAATCTCCTGACTAGATTGTAGCAAATCACAGTCATTCAATCCCAATAATGAACGATCTCTATAGTGTATGCATCCACACGAATCAATATGATGAAAACTCCCAATGCTGGCTCAAGGGCGAATGGGATACGAGTGGATTGGTTAATGTTTGATTAAGTTCGCTAGCACACACTTGCCTTACAAGTCATGCATGGGATAGCAGACCCTAGGAGCTAATTTAGAGTATATATGTCTCTAAAATCTGACCATTTATATTTTGAACCTCTATCCATATAATAATATGGACTAGGGGTCTTGACACATGTAACGGATGAAAAGAGACGTGCAATGCAAGTTGTGCATTTTTTTTCTTGTTTTATTTATTTTCTTTTTTTATAAATGAGATTTTTTATGTATTTTTATATACTATAATTTTATATATTATATATAATTATACTAATACAATATTTAATTATATTATATTATTTAATTATATTATATTATTATAATTATATAATTTATATTATTATATATAACTATTATATAAATATTACATATAATTTATATTATTATATAATTTATAATTATAATAATTTTTTTAATAATATAAAAATATTATTATTACAATGGGTACATTGATTTTGATTGAGGTATATTATTCAAATTTCTAGGTAATTTGTGTTGTGCTATAGATACATTAATTAGGTATATTTATGTTATACTAGAAGATATTAATTTAGAAATACAAGTAGATTAATTTAGAATCACAACACATACCTTTTGATATATTAATATTAGAAAGGAAATATATTGACTTTATATTGTAAGTATATTAGTGTTGTTCTATAGGTATATTGTTATTACTTTATGTATATTGTTTTTGATTGAAGGTACGTTGTTATTGATTTATAAGTTTTTTTGTTTTGATTTTGGTGTTTATATTAAAATTTTAAATTATCAGATTCATATATTTTTAAATAATTTAACTTATTTAATTTTATATAAAAATAAAAGTTTTAACATTAAAATTAAATTAAATCAAATAATAATAGAAAATTTGAATTGAATTACTAAATATTGTATTAATTTATTTTAATTACAATAATAAAGAGAAAAATCAATAAAATAACAAAAAATAGAAAAGAGAAAAAAAAAAAAGATTTATACTGTGAAATTTATAAAAGAGCACATGTAGTTGAACGTGTTTAGGTACATGCATGATAAATGATAAATTTTAAATAAAACGATGAATTTTAATTTGAAGTGCAAAATATATAGTGATAAGGAGCGCATGATATATGTATCCCCAAAATCCTAATATCCATTAGAGAATTTGGCCTTTTAAAAATTATTGGTATTTGATTCAACAAATATCTTGTATATTAAGCTAATAAAGCAATAATATGTAAATATTTTATTATATTTATATTAAATTGTAAAGAGATATATTGTTTTATATTTCATATATTAAGTTAATAATATAATGATATATCCTTTTTTTATCAAATAAAATAAAACAATCTCAAAATAATGTATAATAATATGAAATATATTAAGAATTCAAATGAAATATAATTTTAAATTAATAATTACAAACTAATCCAATGACTTTCATGAAATTAATTTAACATTAAATAATTTTTTGAAATAAAAAATAAATAAATGTTTTGAATGAAAATAAGTAAAAAAAAAAAAAAAAGAACAGGTGAATAACTGAAATTAAGCGTCTGCTTACCAAATCATATGCCAAATAAGCAACAATTTGGAATTAGCTTTTGCCAAGTCAGAATAACGAGCCGTCGAAATTTGGCTTTAAATTTGGAGAATGAGAGGGAAGACAAAAAATTTTTTTGTTAGCCAAATTCCTCCTGCTCTGATTGCTTAATCTTACCAACAGATCCATTGTAACAGCAAGGACAAAGCCACCAGCTTTGAATTCAGGTTTTTTGTTCCACTTATAAACGTGACATGAGATCGAATAGAACAATTTTCCCTTATGAGTTTTTTTTTTTCCCTTAAGTATCTTGTTCATAAGATGCCAATAAGTTTTAGATTAATTAGTGTATTTTGTGAAGTTGCTAATTCAAATTCGAGTTGAAGTGAAACTAATACTAAAAAATATTAATCATTACATTTATGAGTCTTTAGTCTAATTTTGGTGATACTAATCGTATTGCCCGATCAAATAAGTTAAAGTACCATAAAACGAGTAGGGATGATAACAAGACGAAGAATTTTCATTTACCATGATTAGCTCGTATCAAGATTTATGTCAGTTAAGTCGATTAGAATTATTATAAATGGAGTTGATCAAACTTATCTGTATATGAATTTATGAACAGTTCAGAAGCTACAAATTGGTAATTGATGACTTGCTAGTTGATGTTGCAAATGAAAGGGCAACAAACAACTGCTAGCTATGGAATTTAACAGTGCTCTCTCTATATCTCTACTTATATTCTGTTTGATCAAAGCAATTACATACTCCATCAGCTCTGCCTCACATGGTAGTGTGAGAGGCCCTTTACTGGATAGTCCGAACTCTTCTTCTGCCATGTTGAATAGCTCTCTTATAACTTCATTGTCAAGATATTCTAAAGGAAGCAGAAAGCGTTTCTGATCTATGGAGTACACAACAAAATGGCCCTTCTCCACTATTTGTGATGTGGTCCAACTGTTGATGTCATCAGTAGTTTTGACCGTTCGTGGCAACGTGATTCTTTTTCTCCTGAGAGCAGCCATCTTCTGCCATTTCCTTGCCAACCTGATGAGTTTCTTTGCACTGATCATCTTGTAGATTAGTCTATAAAGGTAAAGATTCTTTTGAGAGAGATTTTGGAGTAGTGATTCTTTTGACTGCTGAAGTTGTGATGGATGGAAGGCAAAAGAAGTTACTTGAATATATATTCACAAGTTTAGTAATGGTCCCTTTCATGGGGATCCCACAATGCAGGAATGCTATTAAGGCAAATCCATGTGATATAGGTAGAAGTGAGCCTGTTTGCGAGGTGGGTTTGCTTTCTTGTCTTTAATACATCAACTAATCAAGTATGTTCCTTATCTATATCTTCTTGCGAGCTGGTTCATTAACAAATTGCAATTAATAACGAGAGAACTGAGTAATGATTGCAGGTCAGAATAAACTCGGACCTCAAAAAAGAAGGATAAATTGGTAAGGAGACATGAGTTGCATTTATTTAATACCAATATTTTAAACTATTAGTGAAGCTGGCAATGTTGTGCATGTTAGATATTGCAATCTAGTGTAGCATGGAAGTAGTAAAAAGAAAAAGCATGGTGGACCAAATATGTCTGGGGGCTGCCAAATAAACCTATGTTGACCGTGGCCACAAATGATGTGTATATGTGTATATTTATATATCTTTCCATACATTTACTGCTTTTTTTTTTTTTTTATCTTAGATAGTAGTTGTTAAAGTAGATTTACATAATTGGGATATGGAATCTCACATTGATGTCACCAATAGTTCGCTGTACTGAAATGTTAAACGATCTCGAGAATTATTAGAAATCAACTGAACTGATCAATTCGAAACAATTTACCAATTCTTTTATATTATTTCTCAGTTTTGAATGTATTTTTTAAAATTTTTCTTGGACTTTCTAATCATGCTTACCTAAGCACCTGTGACGGTATCTGGATCTGATGCCAGATACACGATACCACACATGTAACACCACCCCTGTAACAGTTAGTTTGGTTTTCAGAAGACAACTTGTGGGAGTCTTTTTTACACCTTAACTAGGTTTTTTGCTAGTGAATGGTCCACAGCTAGTTGGAATTGGTTGTATTAATTGCACATAATGTTTCTCACTTGCTGAAGTACTGTATTTTAGTTTTGATATTGTCTGCTGGGCTTTTACAGGTAGGATCAAATCTATTTGCTTTTGTCAATTTGGTAATTCAGACATATTTCATAAGGAAGTCAAGTCAATACTAGAAATTTACCTTCTGAGTTTGACTACTGATATTGCTTGCACAAAATCCATTGACATCCTAAGTCATCTTCTGATGTTGTATGAATTAATTCTTCAGTTAGGTCTCTTGAGTTTGATCTGTGGAAACAATCCTCTGCAGAAATAGAGGAAGTAGGTTACAGGCATTGCAGAGTGATGGAGGAGTTTCGTGCACTGGAATTTTTGCTTTAGCATTTTGATAATTTATCCATCACACTTTCCTGGAAAACTAGAGGGAACAGTGGTAAACCTTTAATTTCAACTAGTGATCTTAGGAGCTTAAGCATAGTAGTTTTCATTTTATGCCCACTGGCCTATTGAGTTGGTTGGAAATTTAAAAATGATATGCTGTGTTTTCTAGGGAATTATGAAATAATTTACCATTGAAAGATAACTAACTTGTTAGGAACAAAAATTCTAAGACCTCTGGTCACTTATGTCTCTTTACACTTGTATCATGTGTTGTTTACTAATCTAGTTATACATAAGCTTCTTATCAGACACTGCAAATTGGTAACTGATGGCTTGTTGCTTGATGCTGAAGATGGGAGGCAAATTAACAGCAGCTGCTAGCTATCAAATTTAACAATGCTTTGTCCACATCTCTAGTGACGTGTTGTTTCATCAAAGCAATTAAATATTCCATGAACTCTGCGTCACATGGTAACCTGAGGTGCCCTTTGCTGGACAATCCAAACTCTTCTTCAGCCACATTAAATAGCTCCCTGATACCTTCATTATCAAGATACTGCAAAGGAAGCAGAAAACGTTTTTAATCTATAGAGTACACAACAAAATGGCCTTTCTCCACTAGCGCTGATGTGCTACAACTGTTTGTATCATCAGTTGTTTTGACTGTTCTTAGCAACATTATTCTTTTTCGCCTGAGAGCAGCCATCTTTGCCATTTCCTTGCCAACTTGATGAGTTTCTTAGCACTGATCATTTGGTTAGCTGACAAACGTAAAGATTTTGAGAGATATTTTGGGGTTTGGTTGTATTGAATGCTGAAGTTGTGATGGGTGGAAGGCCAAAGAAGTTACTTGAATGTATATTCACAAATTTAGGAAGGCTCCTTTTCATGGAGATTCCACAGTGCAGGGATATATTGGAGGCAATGCCATGTGATGGGCAGATGTGAGATCTTGTTTGTGAGGTGGGTGTGGTACAGATACAAGACAGGAGAATAATGGCTATAGATCACAACAGACCATGTGAACCATGAAATTGGTAAGGAGACATGAATCTGAGTCTAGTTACTTCTGAAGGTTGCATTTAGTTAATAGTGATATATGCTATACTCTAGGTGGAGCTGGCTTTGTTGTCAAGTTTGATGTGTAGACACAATTAGTAGAAGGAAATAGCATGATGGACCTAATATGTCTGAGAACTGTCAAAAAGATCTACGCAGATCATGGTGGCAAATACTTATTTCCAATAAGTGCTATTAGAAGTTAATTAGGCTGAAGTTGTTAGAGGAGATTAAAATGTTTGGGACATAGAAGTTGCCTCTAAGCATGAGATAGTTTTTAAAGTTAAGCTGTAAACATTTGTCAACTAGTTTTTAGTATAACCTGTTCACATTTTTTTTTTGTTATTATAAAATGTTTGCAACATTTTCATTATCGTTATAGTGTTATTTTTTAAATCACATCTGCATGGGATGGGATGCAAACTCATAAATTCTAAGGCAACATGGTAGATTTCACAAGGAAGCCAACACTAGAAATTTGTCCACATTGCAGAAGATTTTTTTCTTTTTACATCCGTGAGCATGTACTGATGTTGTATGCAGAATTCTAATTAAGCTGTTGGCTTGATTCATGGAAACAATGTTCTGCCAAAGTACAGGAAGAAGGTTATATGACTTGCAAAGTGGTCGAGAAGTCTCCAGCACCAAGAACACACTATTTTACCAAATTCCATGGATGGGACTTTGATGAGATCATGAGAAGTATGAAGATACAAACAATAGGGCTATTAGACTGAAATTTACAAGGTCTAAGATTATATCAATTTCTGAATATTTGGGCGAGTTTTGAATAAACTAGAGTGAACAGTTTAATGCTTAGTCTTTAATTTCGGCTAATGATCTCAAGAGCTCAAGCTTGTTGTTTTGCATTCCTTCACCTTGCTTTGCCCGAAATGCTCCTTCAGTTGTCTCTCCCTGCCTTAAGCTGAATCTCTGCTCTACGGCATGGAAGGCATTCATCACTTCAGTTAAAGTGATGGTGGACAGGTCTTTAGTGTCTTCCAGTGAAGATATATTTGGCTCGAATCTTGCTCGAACACTCACAAGAACCTTGCTCACTATCCTCTTGTCTGGCAACTCCTCTCCAAGAAGTCTCAGCTGGTTAACTACTCTCATCAACCTGTCGCTATACTCCTTGAGTGCTTTAGAGTCTCCCATTTTGATAGTTTCAAATTGTCTCCATAAATTCAAGACTTGAATTTGTTTGGTTCTAACACTGCCTTGGAACTCCTCCTTGAGCTGATCCCAGGCTTGTTTTGCTCTCTCACTATTCATGATTCTGGTGAAAATAGAATCTGAAACAGAGGAATGAATTGCAGTTAAGGCCTTGTATTTCTTAGCACATTCCTCACTATGTTGGTGGAACTGTGCTATGGTGGGATTGGCTCTCAATGGTGCTGGTTCTCTACCCGATTCCACAACATCCCAAAGGTCAAATACCCTTTGGTATGCTTTCATTTTCACAGCCCAGACCTGGTAATTTTCACCATTGAAGCTGGGTGGTGTTGGGGTTGAGAATCCCTTTGAAGCCATCAACACACTCTCAAGATATTTAGGTCTTTTTGTGGGGTTTAGGCTTACTTGTTTTCTCTCTTTTCAGCCCTTAAAAATCTATAAGAGCTCTGATACCATGTTTATTTTCACACTAAATTCAAAACTTCAAGCGCTGGAACAAAGGTTTTTTTAGAGAAAAGTTAGAACATAAACTTAGTTCCTTTTCATTCATACATATATTAATACAAAAACCAGCTCATATAGCTGATACAAACAAGTTGAATATTGCTTTACAGCTCATTGCCTTCACAAATACACTAACACCATGCTGTCAACAGAGACATGGTTATAGGGTCTGCTTTTTACCAAAAAGCTGCTAACAATTCTCTTCAAAAATATCTTCTTAAAGTCTTCTAGAAGAATGTCAATGACCAACAATTACCGCCTTTTTGTTTCCTGGAAATACTAGAACTTTAACTACTGGTTTTGCTACTGACGTTCCTTGCACAAAATTTATTTACATCCTAAGTTATCTGCTGATGTTGTGGATTAATTATTCAGTTATACGTTGATTCATGGAACTGTACTCTGCAGAATACCAGAGAAGGATACAAACATTTCAAAGTGATCAAGGAGTCTTGTGCGCTAGCTATACCCTTCAGGTCAAAATTTTTATGGTCCAGAATGTCTTCAGTTTCCTTAAATTATGATAGATATGATATGCTTGTCATTTCCACTTTCCTTGAAAACTGGAGAGAACAATGCCTAAACGTTTAATTTTTGCCAGTGATCTCAACTGCTCAAGCATATTTGTTTCTGTTTTATGTCGACTGGCCTATTGTGGTGGTTTTTGATTAAAAGATAATCAACTTGTCAGGAACAAAATTTTTAAGACCTTTGATTACATATGTATCACTTTACAGTTGTATCATTTGTTGTTCGCTACTCTAATTGTACATAAACTTCTTATCAGAAACTGCAAATTGGTAACTGATGGCTTTTGACTTGAAGTTGGAGATGGAAAGGCAATGAACAGCAACTTCTAGCTATAAAAGTTAACAAAGCTTGCTCCTCATCTCTAGTGACATGCTGTTTGATCAAAGCAATTACATATTCCATAATCTCTGCCTCACATGGTAACATTAGAGGCCCTTGGCAGGGCAATCCAAACTCTTCTTCTGCCATATTAAATAGCTCTATGTAACTTCATTATCAAGATATTCTAAAGGAAGCAGAAAGCGTTTTTGATCTGTAGAGTACACAAAAAAATGGCCCTTCTCCACCACTGATGATGTGCTACAATTGTTTGTATTATCAGCTGTTTTGACTGTTCTTGGCAACACGATTCTTTTTCGCCTGAGAGCAGCCATCTTTTGCCACTTCCTTGCCAACTTGATGAGTTTCTTATAACTGATCATTTTGTTCGCCTACAAAGATAAAAATATTGAGACAGATTTTTGGGTACTGGTAGTATTGAATGCTGAAGTTGTGATGGGTGGAAGGCCAAGCAAGGTCGAACATGGAGATATGTCAATGCGGGGATACATGTGAGGCAAAGCCATGTGATGGGTATATTTGAGAGCTTGTTTGTGAGGTGGGTGTGTTGCCTTGTGTTTGAAACATCAATTATTCTAGGCTGAGACATGTCTAAAGTTTTCTGCCAAGTGGTCTACTAGCAAATTGGAATAGATATAAGACAGGTGAGTAATAGTTGGAGATCACAACAGACCATATGAACCACCAAAATAGAAGTTAAGTTAGTAAGGAGACATGAACAGACCATGTGAACCGCCAAAAAAGGAGAAGTTAAATTGGTAAGGAGACATGACTCTGAGTCTGGTTGCTTCTGAAGGCTGCATTTTGTGAATACTGATATATACTAAACTGTAATTGGAGCTGGCATTGTTGTGAAAGTTTGATATTGTAGTCTAGTGTAGACATATATTTAGCAGGAAGAAATAGCATGGTGGACCAACTTTGTCTGAGATCTGTCAAAAAGATCTTTGCGGATCATGGCTACAAACACACATTTCCATAACGCAACTGCTATTAGATGTTAATTAGGCTAAAGTTGTTAGTAGAATCTTATATCAGTGTGCTAATTGTGGAGAGGCTGATGGTTTGGTTGACTTAGCCATGAGACATTTGCTTAAAGTCAAGCCATAAACCTTGGTCAACTAGTTTATTAGTTCAGTTTGTTTTGCTTATTATAAAGTCTATGCATCATTTTCATTATGGCTATGCTGTTGTTTTGTTACTTAAATGTGTAATATAATGAGACGAATATCTGCATTTCTTTATATGGTTATAATTTTCATATATTCATTTAAGCTCCATTAGGAAAATTCGGCCAAGTGGCCAAATTATTTTAAAATTTATTGATATTTGGTATGACAAATATCTTGTATATTAAGTTAATAAGGCAATAATATGTAATTATTTTATTATATTTATATTTAATTGTGAAGAGGTATATTATTTTATATTTCATATGTTAAGTTAATAGTATAATGATATATAATTATTTTATCAAATAAAATAAAACAATTTCAAAATAACATATAATAATATAAAATATATTAAGAATTCAAAAGAAATATAATTTTAAATTAAAAATAAAAACCAAATCAAATGATTCATGAAATTAATTTAACATTAAATAATTTTTTGAAATAAAAAATAAATAAATGATTTTAATGAAAATAAGTAAAAAAAAAAAAAAAAAAAAGAAGAAGAAAAAGAACAGGTGAGTAACTGAAATTAGGGCTCTGCTACCAAATCATGTGCCAGATAAGCAACAATTTGGAATTAGCTCTTGCCACGTCATAATAGTGGGCAGTCCAAATTTCGCTTTAAATTTGGAGAAAGAGAGTAGTTTCTTTGTTAGCCAAATTCCTTCTGCCCTGATTTTCCTAATCTTAGCAATAGATCTATTGTAACAGCAAGGACAGAGCCACCAGCTTTGAATTCAGGTGTTTTATTCCAATTCCAAACATGACATGAGATCGAGTGGAACAATTTTCTTTTTTGAGTAATTTTTTTTAATTATCATATTCATAAGATGCCAATAAGTTTTAAAATAATCAGTGTATTTTGCGAAGTTTAATTCCAGTTGAAGTGAAACTAATACTAAAAAATATTAATCATTACATTTTGGTTTAATTTTGGTGATACTAATCGTATTGGATGTTGAAATTAAGTTAAATTACCATAAAACGAGTAGGGATGACAATAAGACGAAGAATTTTCATTCACCATGATAGACTAGTATCAATATTTATATCAGTTGAGTTGATTGGAATTATTCTAAATAGAGTTTATCAAAATTATTTGTATATGAATTTATGAACAATTCAGAAGCTACAAATTGGTAATTGATGACTTGTTAGTTGATGCTGCAGATGAAAGGGCAACAAACAACAACTACTAGCTACGGAAGTTAATAGTGCTCTCTCTATGTCTCTACTGATACTCTGTTTGATCAAAGCAATTAAATACTCCAGCAGCTCTGCCTCACATGGTAGTGTGAGAGGTCCTTTACTGGATAGTCTGAACTCTTCCT
This sequence comes from Omphalea diandra, assembly GCA_949677035.1. NCBI lineage: Eukaryota > Viridiplantae > Streptophyta > Magnoliopsida > Malpighiales > Euphorbiaceae > Omphalea > Omphalea diandra. The sequence continues at coordinate 12,908 of CATIWR010437728.1, read as the reverse complement.
CTGCCATGTTGAATAGCTCTCTTATAACTTCATTGTCAAGATATTCTAAAACGAGCCTAAATTTTAATTTATAGAATTCACAAAAAAAATTTATATAAATGAACGAGTTTAATCGAGTTGAGCTCGAGCTTTCGAGTACTTATTCGAGTTCAAATTCTGGCCTGACAGGGTTCAGCCCAACTCAATTACATCCCTATTTTGGAGTATTGACACTTTTGAATGCTGAAGTTGTGATTGACAGAAGTCAAAAGAAGTTACTTGAATATGTATTCACAAGTTCAGGAATAGTCCCTTTCATAGGGATCCCACAATGCAGGGATACTATTAAGGCAAAGCCATGTGATGTAGGTTGAAGTGAGCCTATTCGCGACGTGGGTTTGCTTGCTTGTCTTTAAAACGTCAACTAATCAAGTATGTTCCTTATCTTTATCTTCTTGCCAACTGGTTTGCTAGCAAATTGCAAGTAATAAAGAGTGCGGTGAGTAATGGGTGCAGGTCAGAATAAACTTGGACCTCAAAAAAAGAAGGATAAATTGGTAAGGAGACATGAGTTGCATTAATTGAACGGCAATATTTTAAACTATTAGTGAAGCTGGCAATGTTGTGCAAGTTAGATATTGCAATCTAGCGTAGCATAGATGTAGTAGAAAGAAAAAACACGGTGGACCAAATATGTCCGAGAACTGCCAAATGGACCTATGTTGACCAAGGCCACAAATGATGTGTATGTGTGTGTTTATGTATATATCTTTCCATGCATTACTGTTTTATATGTTAGATAGTAGTTGTTAGGGTAGATTTACATAATTGGGATATAGAATCTCACATTGATGTTACCAATAGTTCAGTGTACTGAAATGTTAAACTATCGCGAGAATTATCAGAAATCACAACTGAGCTTATAATTTTGAAACAACTTGCCAATTCTTTTATATTATTTCTCAGTTTTGAATGTATTTTTTTTAAAAAAAAAAATTTCTTGGACTTTATGTCTGATACCACACTTGTAACAGCCCTCCCGTAACATTTAGTCTGCTTTCAGAACACAACTTGTGGTAGTCTTTTTTTGCACCTTAACTATAGTGAATGGTCCACAGCTAGTTGGAATTGGTTATATTAATTGCACATAATCTTTCTCACTTGCTGAAGTTCTGCATTTTAATTTTGAGATTGTCTGCTGGGCTTTTACGAGTAGGATCAAATCTATTTGCTTTTATGAATTTGGTAATTCAGACAGATTTGATAAGGAAGTCAAGTCGATGCTAGAAATTTACCTTCTGAGTTTGACTAGTGATATTGCTTGCACAAAATCTGTTTACATCCTAAGTCATCTACTATGTTGTGTGAATTAATTCTTCAGTTGGACTCATGAGTTTGATCCGTGGAAACAATCCTCTGCAGAAATAGAGGAAGTAGGATATAGGTTACAGGCATCACAGAGTGATCGAGGAGTTTCATGCACTGGAATTGTTGCTTAAGCATTTTCATAATTTATCCATCACACTTTCCTGGAAAACTAGAGGGAACAGTGCTAAACATTTAATTTCAACTAGTGATCTCAAGAGCTTAAGCATAGTAGTTTTCATTTTATGCTGACTGGCCTATTGAGGTGGTTGGAAATTTAGAAATGATATGCTGTGTTTTCGAGGGAATTATAAAATAATTTTCCATTGAAAGATAACTAACCTGTTAGGATAAAAAATTCTAAAACCTCTGGTCACTTATGTATCTCTTTACACTTGTGTCATGTGTTGTTTACTAATCTAATTATACATGAGCTTCTTATCAGAAACTGCAAATTGGTAACTGATGGCTTGTTGCTTGTTGCTGGAGATGGAAGGCAAATGAACAGCAGCTGGTAGCTATGGAAGTTAATAATGCTCTCTCCACACCTCTAGTGGCATGTTGCTTGATCAAAGCAATTGCATATTCAATGAACTCTGCGTCACATGGAAACCTGAGTGGCCCTTGGCTGAACAATCCAAACTCTTCTTCCGCCATGTTAAATAGCTCTCTGATAACTTCATTATCAAGATATTGCAAAGGAAGCTGAAAACGTTTTTGATCTATGGAGTACACAACAAAATGGCCCTTCTCCACCACCTCCGATGTGCTACAACTGTTTGTATCATCAGTTGTTTTGACTGTTCTTGGCAACATGATGCTTTTTTGCCTGAGAGCAGCCATCTTCTGCCATTTCCTTGCCAACTTGATGAGTTTCTTAGCACTTATCATTTTGTTAGATTACAAAGGTAAAGATTTTGAGAGAGATTTTGGGGTTTGGTTGTATTGAACGCTGAAGTTGTGATGGGTGGATGACCAAAGAAGTTACTTGAATATATATTCACAATTTCAGGAAGACTCCTTTTCAGGGAGATACCACAGTGCAGGGATATATTGAAGGCAATGCCATGTGATGGGTAGACGTGAGAGCGTGTTTGTGAGGTGGGTGTGTGGTATAGATACAAGACAGGTCAATAATGGCTATAGAAGACGACAGACCATGTGAACCACCAAATTGGTAAGGAGACATGAATTTGAGTCTAGCCACTTCTGAAGGTTTCATTTAATTAATAGTGATATATACTAAACCCTAGGTGGAGCTGGCTTTGTTGTCAAGTTTGATATTGCAGTCTAGTGTAAATAGCATGGTGGACCAAATATGTCTGCGAACTGTTAAAAAGTTCTATGCAGATCATGGTGGAAAATACTTATTTCTAATAAGTGCTATTAGATGTTTATTATCTGAAGTTGTTAGAGTAGATTAAAATGTTTAGCACGTAGAAGATGCCTATAACCATGAGATATTTTTTAAAGTTAAGCCATAAACATTCGTCAACTAGTTTTTTAGTATAACCTGTTCTTTTTTTTTTTTTTTTTTTTGCTTTTTACAAAATGTTTGTAACATTTTCATTATCATTTTACTGCTATGTTTTAAATTACATATACATCGTAATGAGATGTAAAATCATAAATTCTAAGGCACTATGGCAGATTTCAGGATGAAGCCAACACTACAAATTTGTCCACTTGCAGAAGAATTTTTTCCTTTTACATCCGTGAGCATGTCCTGATGTTGTATGCATAATTCTAGTTATGTTGTGGGTTCGATTCCTGCAAACATTGCTCTGCCAAACTACATGAAGAAAGTTACATGAATTGCAAAATGGTCGAAACGTCTTGTGCACCGAGAACACCCTCTTTTACCAAATTCCATGGATAGAACTTTGATGAGATCATGAGAAGTATGAAGATACAAACAATATGGCTATCAGACCAAACTTTACAAGGTCTAATCAATTTCTGAATATTAAGGCAAGGATTGGATAAACTGGAGTGAATAGTCCAATGCCTTAATGTTTAATTTCGGCTAATGGGCTCAATGATCTCAAGCATGTTATTTTGTATTTCAAGTTGACTGGCCCACCGCTGAGGTTCTTCAAACTTAAAATTAATAGTCAGTTGTTTCTAGAGAATTATGAAACTAATATTCCATTGAAAGATAGTCACATAGTGAGGAACAAAATTTTTCAGTATTCTGATGTACATGTGTTGTTAACAAATCAAATTAATTATCTCTTCAGAAGCTGCAAATGGATAATTGAAGGCTTGCTACTTGATGTTGCAGATGGAAAGGCAACAAACAGCCACTGCTAGCTATGGTAGTCAACAAGACTCTCTCTACATCCCTAGCAGCCTTCTGTTGGATTAATGTGATTGCATATTCCATAAGCTCTGACTGGCATGGTAATGTTAGAGGCCCTTTGCTAGGCAATCCGAGCACTTCTTCTGCCATATTAAATAGCTCTCTAAGCACTTCATTATCAACATATTCTAGAGGAAGCAGAAAGAGCGTTTGGTCTATAGATTACACAACAAAATGGCCTTTCTCTGCCATTGGTGATGTGGTACAACTGCTTGCATCATGAGTAGTATCAACAGTTTGTGGCTGTGTGATTCTTTTTCGCGTTAGAGCAGCGGCCTTCTGCCATTTTCTTGCTAACTTAATGAGTTTCTTGGCACTGATCATCTTGTTAGTGTATGAAGGAAAATACTTCGGAGACAGATTTGAGGTATCTATTTGATTGAATGCCGAAGTTGTGATGGATGGAAGGCAAAAGAAGTGATTTGATTATATATTCACAAGTGCAGGCCACAATGTAGGGATACTTTGGAGCCAAAGCCATGTGATATATGTGGATGTGAGACTGTTTGCAAAGTGGGCATGTTAGAATGTGTTTCAAACATCAGTTTTTCAAGGCTGTGAGAGATCGAAATCTTTTTGCCAAGTTAACTGACAAGATGCAAAACAGGTGACTCATGGCTATATATCACTGCAGAACAATGCGAGCCATCATATGGTAAGGAGACATGAATTTGATTGTATCTATCTCTGCGGGTTGCATTCATTGAATATCAATGATACTAAACTATTGGTGAATATGGCAATGTTGTGCAAGTTTGATATTGCAGTCTCACATATGTAGCAAACAGAAGAAGCATATTGGACCAAATATGTTTGGTAACTGCCAAATAGACAGCACGGGCATCACAATTGGGCACTTGATATATTGTAGTGCCGTAGACTTGTATTTTTTATATTTTTATTATGTTTATATTATATAATTGATGTAATATATTTATATTTCAGAATAAATATATTACATAATTGATATATTATAGTTTTACAGGCTTATTTTTTGCATTATTAGATACTTGATTTTAAATTTTAGATTTTAAATAAATATTAGATAAATATATTTATTTCATTTTTTCATTTAAAATTTAAAAATTACCAGTTTTGAACCGTTTTATTTATCTCATTTGTCTCATGTCCCATCTCGTTTTGTTCCAAAAATTTGATACAAAACAAGACAGGGCTCAATAATATATAAGATGAGATTGATTATTAAATTTTGAGAACCAATAATTTTGGGCCGGAAAGAAGATTTTCAAATCTCCGGCTTTACGCATCCGTGCACACCCGTAATGTTGCATATGAAAGATGGCCATATATATATAAGTGAAAAGTATATAAATTTCCATTTTCATAATGTTGGGTGAGCTTGACTCCCACATTATGATCGTGATTATTTTAGGCAAGAAGCCTGATATCATAAAAATTTTGTTTGCGGCTTGAAACAATTGTCCATTGCATCTTCGCGTTTTAGAAACTTTTTAGCGCAAGAAATTCTCTAAAGTGGGCCTGAATATCTGTAATTCTAGAGTAGTAAATGAGTTTCCATTTGTTTCAAAAAAAAAAAATATGACAAACACTATTTGAATGAATTTATGGAACACAACAAATCTATCATAAACATCAGATTTCTTTTAAGTGGAATAATCCAAACAAAGTGAGAATAATCATCTATTAAAATTACTTAATATTAAACCACAATTAGAAGATACAAGAATAGTCCAAACGTCCAAATAAAGTATGTTGAAAGAAACTATTGAATGTTCATGAACATCAACAGATGATAAACGAATGTGCTCGCCTAATTGGCAAACAATACGATGACTATCTAAAATATCTCCACCCAACATCAAGAAATCTGCTGCAGCCTTTGAAACACATTTCTTTCTAATTCTTGCCCAAAAATCTCTCGTTACCATTTGTAATATTTTAGGAGCCTACTTCCTTGTTTTTTTTTTTTTGTTTCTCTCGTACTTTAAAACTAGCAAGAAAAGAGATATCGATAAGAGATAATTTGAAAAGGTTACAGACTCATTGACATGATTGTGAATATTAGAGGCACTAAAGGAAAAGGATGAGTGCGCGAAGAAAAGGCCAAGGGAGATAGCAACCTAGCTTCGGTGGCATTTGAGTTTTGTGTGTTGTTGTCATTGTGAAAACAAGAAGGAAGAAGCGAAACGCTTCAAAAACAGAGTAAAGAACCTGAAAAAAATTCCTAATTTGGCTGTAATACCATAATAATTTAGATGGATGAAAGCCCTTATTGCTACTTACGAGTTTCTGTTCATATATATATATATATATATATATATATATAGAGAGAGAGAGAGAGAGAGAGAGAGAGAGAGAGAAGTTTTGTACAAGTTATTACAAAAGATAGATATAAAAGTATGGAAGATAACAATAAGAAATTACAATAGTAAATTAAAAATACAAGAAAATATATTAAGCTATTTCAAATTGCATTAAACTCACCTAAGGGCACTTAAAATTGTCTTCTAAGAAAAAATTTTAATTATCAAAGTGATTAAAGTACTAATTAATTCTAACGTAGCTCTATTTTCAAATTAGCATAGCAAATAGACTTATCGGCAATTACTTTAAAATTAGGCTAGAGATCAAACCGGTCAATTAACTAATTCTCGATTTAGTTGGTTTGATCGGTTCAATAAGATGTTTTTTATTTTTTTTAAAAATATATAAATAATATTTAAAAATTTATAAAATATAATATGTTAAAATAATACAAGTTATTTGTTAAAATTTAAATTTTGAACAAAATAGTATATTTTTTAAAAATTTTAAATTTTTCATAAAATAACATAATTTTATATTGAACTGCTTTAATTCCATTTTCGATTTTAAATGAATTTTTTATATTGGTCGATTTTTGTTTATTTTCATCGATTTTTTATGTTAAATTAAACTAAATCAATTATTAACTATTAATTTTATATCGATATAATCTTATCCTGAAAACGGTTTTGAAAGTACTGCTTATTGATGCATAAGTGACAAGCTGGAAGTAAAAGAAGTTCTCTAACTATGTGAAAGCAAGCCGCCACGCTAGCTGGATCCTATGCATGCCATTTATCAATAGGTCAACGAGTCACTAACCTTTATTTTCTTTTCTTCAATGGAAAAGGCAGGTGGTGTAGCTTTCAAGGCAACGTTTGGCTACTTTTTTTTCAGATATAGATTTTATTTAATAATTTATAAAAAGTTAATAAAAATAAAAAATTTTATAAATAAAATAAAATATTTTTGTATCCAAAATATAGAGCTAAGTACGAATTATTATTATTATTATTATTATTATTAGGTTCTTATTTGGTTTACAGGTAATTTTTTTATAATATAAAATTGAACTAAAAAGATATAAAAATGAATATTTAAATGAACAAATTTTACATTTGGTGTTAAAAAAGTTTAGCCAAATGCTATTTTAAGTGTTACAATACTGGAGGTAAAGTTCCTCCCTACACTATTATTGTTCTTTTTTTAATTGTGGCAAATTCTCTTAGCTCTCTCTTTGCTGCATCCTTTTTGAAGATACCATCTTAGCACGAGAAAGTCAAGTTTCTCTGAGAGAAATGGTAGTGAAACTTTCCAAAGATGTTAATTTAAACCTAGATCATTCACCTGCACATCAATGATATCAAAAGGTTGGCACTTGTTTGTTATTTGTATATGGATATGCAAAAAAAAAAAAAAAACTGCTTTGAAGACGCTTTTTTTTTTTGGTTTGGTGCTTTAGAATCAAGGTCTTAAATCGCAATTGCGATTGCATCATAGATGTGTTAGTATGTCATGGATAAATTGTAACGATCGCAACTTACGCTATTGTGAATTCTTTCAAAAAATTCATAATGTAACTAAAATTAATATGTATTAAAAAGTACATAATAACAATAATAAAAACATTAAATTAATAACTATCCAAGTATAAATTTAAACTTATTGGCTACTAAAATCTAAATCTTTTGACAAAATTGACCAATCCTTTTAATTTTGGCAAAATTAAACCTAAACTAATAAAATTTTAACAAATTTAGCCAAATTTAAATTAATCAAAATAAGATAATGGTTCACATTAAAATATTAAGTTTAAAAAATATTAATTGATGTTAGTAACTAATGTTAATTTTGTCAAAAATTAAAAAATTGGCTAATTTTGTCAAAACTTGAAAATGTTTGAATTTTAGGCATTAATAAGCCAATATTTAAATTATAAGACAATTAAAGGTTATCACCAATAATAAGTGCTTGTTGTGAGTACATACTATTACGAGTTCATCCCAGCAAATATAATAATCCAAGCAAATATAATAATGCAAACAAATATAATGATAACTTAAATATAAAATAATATCAATAAATACTCATATTTCATCAAAAATAAAAACTTATCTACTACATGAAAAACTCTTCAATCTACAAAAATGATAATTCTTTTGTATTTTTTTTAAATAAATGATATTAAAGTATGTAACTATGTTATGAAATATTTATTGATGGACCTAATTATTGAATTTAAGTCATAAATTGATAAATTATTTTAGTTACTCTATTAATATAATTTAAATATTTGAAGTTGACTAATATTAATTTTTATTATTCATAATTATGATATTATATTATATAATTAAATGGTAAATTGATAAAATTAAAAAAATAAAGCTACAATTAAAAATTAAAAGTATATTGACAAAATAAAATAACATCATATGTAGACAGTCACTCATATTTCTTCATAAACACTTTACACATAAAAATCTTTAATATTCTTTAAAAAATAATTATTCTAAAACTAGCTATACGAAAATCAGAACAACAAGGGAAAAGGACGTTAAATGAAAGTTGTTGTCTCTTTCTTCTCTACTCAAACTAGCAAGCACAATTCTATGAAGCATGCTTAGTAAACTCTCCTCTGGGAGCAACTTCCACAGCTTGCCTTGCATTCAGTGCTTCTAATTCAATTCCTTCTCATCGAAGAGTTCCATAATCTGTTCATGCGGAAGGATGCATCTACAAATACTCACGAGATGACAAAGCATAGGGGCGCAGCAAGCAATTGGCCTACTCGAATCAACTCTATCAAATCAACATGCTTCACCAAATGCAACATTTCTTTTATTTCATAAATCTTTAGCAATACCCATAGCCAAAGCATGAAGAAACCTGAGTATGCTCTGTTTTGAAGAAAATCCAAGTGTGGTTGTTATTTCTTTTCCCTTTCTTTTGTCTATTTGTTTTTTCTTTCTCATATTCATTTCAATTGTCAACATTATTGGTTTCTTTTTTGATTGATATGAGTTTTATTCAAGGTTCTCTGCTAATTTTTTATTTTTCTTTACTGTGTTGGTTTGTCATTCATATTTGTCCCGTCTATCACATTTTGAAGCACTGAATTCAATCGTATCAGAATGGTAATAGTTTGTCGGCTGTGATTTTAATTTCTCCCCTCTACACCGGTCCAACTCATGGTGCTTGCCTATATTTCTGTTATGTATCATCCGTTATGATACGTAATGAACGATATGATTTAGCATTACTCTAAAAGATACTAAATGATGGTGAATTTTACAATGACAAATTGTATAATACCATCAAATAATACAGTCTAATCTAATGATGAATAATAACTTCGATATAATTCAAACGGTATTTAATCTTATCTAATCCAATAGTGAATAATAATTTTTATCTAATCTAATAGTAAATTATTAACTACAATATTATTGTGTAATAATGTAAATGACACCATAATTTTCGCCCTAAATGATTTGCATAAAATAAAGGGTTGGCATAAGAGATTTCAATATAGTTCTATGATTTACTTGGGCATGGCGAGTCAATCAAGTAATATGCATATATACAATTTTTTTTGTTATATATCAAATAATTATATTATTACATTATTTTTTAAAAACTTTATTACATTATTTTTTTTTTAAAACTGTCATATCATTTTTAAACTTTTAGCATAATTAAAAATATAAAAATAAAATAATTTTAATATAATATAAATGTTATACTGAAAAAGTACTTTTTTAAATAGAAATGATTAAAAATATATTATTTTACAATCAACTTATATATAAAATTTTGATGTAATAATTAAAATAACAAGTAGTTAAATAGATATGTTATTTTATTTACTAAGATTAACATAAAATGTATAAATGTGTGAGAGATTAATGGATTGACGAGTACAAAATTATTTTGAGCATAACTATAGTAATGTATCTATAAATATAACTGTATTGCAAAGATTAATTATATAAAATATACAAAATTCTTTGTTACTATCGGATGAGTAATATATATATAAAGTCCTTAATATCAAAATGTGATTACAAGCATAAAAAAAAAAACATTACTTACTAACTATGTATTAAACATGCTCATAAACTCAACCAGATGAATAAAGGGTATTATCCTTGAGAAGGAAATAATTCAATCCAAAAGCCTGACGATGATAATAATAATAATATTTCAAAAGATGAAAAAACGAGAATGGGCACTAGAATGATTATGGGGTATGCTTTGGGTGTTTTTCTAATTAAAAAGTAAGGGGGCACTATACATATATCCAGAAAGGAGATAAGTTGATTTGCGCGCTCTTTCCAAGTCGTGCTCCGAAGGAAATCTCCACTGGTTGCGGATGTCTTCTATTGCAATACAACAGCTAATAATAATAATATACTTAATTAAGTAATAATGATAAAAAAAAATCATTTAATTAAGAATATTATTGGGTGTTTTTGTAATTAAAAATTATCATACAATGCTACCACCTACTAAGGAATGTACTTTGCTGTGTATAAAAGAGACAAAGCAAACAGGCCACTGCTTTCTTTGTTAATTTGCCTTTGCTGCTTTCTATTCCTTTTTCCATTCAGAGAAATCTTCTTCACCATAAACCCTACGTTCTCTCCTCTCCATAACTACTGCTTTTAGTTCTACTCACTCAAATATGTCTTTTACTGAACTACTACAACAACAACTCCCTTTTCGATACCGATTCCGCCCTAATGCAAAGAGTTGGTCACACACTATCTTTACCACAAGAATATCCATGGTGGATTGCCACCGTTCCATGATGAGCTGGTCCCTGATTGTGATTCCTATGGCCAAGAAGAGCTATGGGAGATGTGGAATAGGTTTGGAGGCGGTGATGATTGTGAGGCTCAATTGATGTATGTATGTATATATGTATGTATAGTTAGTAATAAAATTTATCTTTTTTGAATATTATCATAAAATCAATTGAGTCAAGTCACAGTTTGATCCATTCAAGTCCGTTTTGATCCAATCTATTTGATTGACCCTTACCCAATCCAATCCACCCCAATATTTGGATTCAAATCATGTCGGATTTGGTCGAATTCAAATCGTCTTTTTGGAAGGAGTTCAGATTAAGTTTTTGGATCACATAAAAAATTACCTTATCTAATTTTGATCATGCAACGAGAATTGGTTTAAGCTCAAAAAAAGAATGTACGAAAAATTAGTCTTGCACCTATGAACGACTACTGAATATGATGAAAATTTTAAGAACAATTTGGAGAATAAATGTAAACAAAATTGCCATACTATTATAAATACTTACATATTTTATCTTTCTCCTTCTATCTTTCTTTGCGTGTTTAAGGTGCAGGATTTTATCAGTTTCCATCAAACATGAGGGATAGGATAATATGGAAACAGCCATACGTTATTGGAAACTAAAGTCAATAGTAATTCCTTTCAATTGTCACTTCATAATCTCAAGGTAAACACCTACAGGGTTATGGTTGTAGGATGAAAATGATATGACTCTCAGTTGATTAATTGGACATTGATATTACTTATAGTGTGTATTAAAATAATTTTCCAAACAGAGATAAATAGGAAGGAACAAAAATGTGAGATTCTTGATAGAAGTATCAATGTACACTTGCATATGCATCTTTGCAAATCTAATTATAACTCTTCAGAAGCTGTAAATTGATAGTTGAGGGATTGTTCCTTGATGTTGGAGATAGAAAGATGATGAACAACTGCTCGCTATGCAAATAAAAAATGCTCTCTCTACATCTTTAGGAACATTCTTTTTTATCAAAGCAATTGCAGACTCCATAAGCTCTGCATCAAATGGCAATATGAGATGCCTTGTGGTCAGTAATCCGAACTCTTCTTCTTCCATGTTGAATAAATCTCTGAGCATTTCATTGTTGATATATTCCAAAGGAAGCAAAAAGCGTTTTTTATCAGCAGAGTGCACAACAAAATGTCCTTTCTCAGCTTTTGGAGAAGTGCTACAATTGCTTGTATTTATACTTCCAATGGTTTGTGGCAACATGATTCTTTTTCGCCTGATAGCAGCCATTTTCTGCAATTTCCTTGCCAATTTCAGGAGCTTATTCAGACTAATAATCTTGTTATGTCTAAGAACATATTGGAAAAATTTTAGAAGTGAAGATAGAAGCTTTAGATTTCCTGAATATTGAATGCAAAGCTTATGATGGATAGAAGGGAAAGCAAGTGACTTGATTATATATTCAGAATGTTAGACACAACCCATTCATGATCCAGGGATAATGGAAGCAAAACCATCTGATGGTTGAGGCATTTGTGAGAGTGAGAGATCAGTCGCAAAGCTGGCATGTTTGCTTATTTTAGATACTCGACCAACCAAGGTGGAGCATATGACAATCAAAACAGTTACGTGGACCACAAACAACTTGATAAGCTGATGAGAATCTGGGTCTACTATTGATGACTGCATTTAATGAGTAGCAATCAGTATTCAAGAAAGTTAACTATTGGTGAAAGCTGGCAGTGTTTGTGCAAATTTGATTGTGGTCTAGACATATTTATGGCAGAAATACGAAGCAAGTTGGCCCCAATATGTCCGAGAACTGTGTAACAGATGCATGGAATTTATGGCTCACATTTTCTTTTGCCAGTCTGAATTTAAGACCAATGTTGTGAAATTCTGAGTGATCTTTTGGTAATGCAATTTTTTCCCTCATCATCAGGTGCCGCTGCGATACATATAGGTAGAGAATTTATAGGTATTGTATATGTTGCAATGTATTTGCTTTGTTGCATTAATTATTTATTGGAATCTTCTGCTGTCCCAAATTGTTGATGTGATTGTTTAGCTCCTATTGTCGGCTTTCCTCAGGCCATATTACAAAAGTAACTTTTGTTGAGATCTTAA
>CATIWR010437687.1:0-87763 GCA_949677035.1 Omphalea diandra | reverse complement strand
ATTTTAAAGTATAAGGAGCATCTAGGAATTAGTAGATGGATGGAAGTGCTTTAGGAGTGAAAAAGAGGGAGTAAAAGAGGAAAGTGAACTTCTAACCAATAGGAATGCAACACCATAATTTTATCTTGTTGCAATAGGCTTACAAGTGGAATTTTTAACCCATTAGGATCATAATTAAGGGGTTAGACATTAGTTATAGCAAAAGAGAGAGAGAGAGCTAAGGAAGAAAGAAAGAACGAAAGAAGAAGAAGAAGAAGGAGGAGGAATGGAAGAAGTGCGGGCTGCCTAGGAAAGAGTCCTAAGGTTTTCTAATTTTGGGACAATAGGTAAGTTAATTTATCTTTTTCTCAACTGAAATTAACCTCTCATGACATTTTAATCATGCATGGTTAGTGAGAATTATGGAATAATTGAGGTAGAGCTCTTGGATGGAAGTTGAAATCCAAGAGAACAAGAGCTATTTGTGTTGGATTTTACTGTTAGAGAAGGATTTTGTACCTATGATTTCATAACCCTAGAAGAGGAATTAGGGAAAGTGAAAAATATGAAAGTTGTAACTTTATATCCCATATAAATTCTTATGAAACAGTTTTGCTTGATTTGGTGTGTGTGAGGAGTTATGGCTCCTTCATTAGGGCTGGTTCACAACCAACCGAGATGACCTCAGTCTTTCTATTTTCTTACATTTTGATGGCCTTATGTTTTGATTTTGACAAAGTGTAAAGCATGAAATTTTTAAGGTTATATCCCCTATAAATACCTATAAAGCAGTTTTGATTGATTTGTTGTGTGGAAAGAGATATGGCTTATTGATTGGGACTGACTCTGTATCCGGATGAAGCCCCACCTTTCTTTTAATTCTGTTTTCTAAGAATTTGATGGCCATAGATTCAAAATTTGATGATGATATAAACTTGAAAGTTGTATATTTATGTCTGATCTACATACCTATGAAATATTTTGCCAAATCTAGCATGGTTGTTGAGATATTGTCCCTTAATCATGACTATTTGTCAACATGTTACAAACCTGCTCACCCTAAAATTGGTCCTTTGTTTTGGTGACTTTATAAACTGAATTAGACAATAAGTAAAACATAAAAATGTTAATTTATATGTTTTGTAATTGATGGTAGATTATTATTGCAATAAGATTTGTACAATTTGAGATACACTAAGGAATGTAAGACATACTCAAACTGAGATGACATTACAATGGGGAAAATTTTAAAAATTCGCCACATTTTCTATGTGTTTGATATTGGCTTGAGATTCAAATATGTTGTCTCATTATGTCTAGTTTGTTTGAAGAAAATAATCAAGTCATTTGGATAAGTATATCTAGAATTATTATTGTGAGAGTGTAGCAAGCGTAGGCTGCCATATAAGGAAAATATGCATAAACACTAGGTCCACTTGCATGAATCATGCCATAGTTGCATACCAAGTATTCATAATCATTTTGACATACTTATAACCATGTTATGTATCAAATTTTAGGATCTCAAAACTTTGAGGAAGCCTTAGAGAGAGAACCAAACCTACCATAAAGGTTGGTCACATCAAATGGTGAGTAAAAACCATAATTAGATTCAATGTGTATGTGTGATAATTTTATGATATGATTATGTTCTATTACATGTATATATGATTAAATTGTTACATTTTACATGTGAATACAATTCAAGTGAGAATCATATCCTCTTAATGATTACTTGGTATACCATTTGTGAATGAGCATTTGCACATGGAACTAAAAGGGTGTTGTGACTAGCATGTCAAACACTTGCAAATCACGTTGAAGATGGACTAATATGTCCCATTAGAACATGTTATTGATCAATGAATCACTTGTTATATGTTGGCAAGCAAAATCAAATGTCATTTGAATCACATGAATTCCCAAGAGTAATGTTTACCTTGCATGGTCACTATAAAAATTAATCTATTGCACTTGCACTTGCTTATTAAAATGTTATACTTGTAATGTATCCTTTTGATATTTGATTGTTGGTTGTGATATAAGAATCTGATTATTATTTTTATCCATTGAGTCATGACTCACCAAATCACAATTATAATTTTCAGATACTGAAAAATAAGGATTTGACACTTTGGTGCTTAGAGTTTTGCATTAAGACACATGGACCACAGGTCGTCGGCTGAATTCCAACTCTCTCTCTCTCTCTCCTTGTGTCACATACATACATTTAGATAGAAACTAGTTATGGTCACTAGTCTTGACATTAGTTAACATATATGTATATTAAATACATGTTTGATTGTGTATGTATGATGAATAAAACCTTTATGCATATGTATTTTCGGACATGGATGCTATGAGTTTTGTAAATGAAAATGGTCGTTATACCTGCTCGAGGTAGTATGATTGTAAACAAAGTATGTAGAACTTGTCTAGTGCAAGTGTGGCGTCATATTACCTGTAGATTTGATATTGATGAACTTTAAGGAATTTAATGTTATTTTTGGAATGGACTAGTTAACAAAACATCATTCAGTTTTAGATTGTCATACTAAAAAATTGATGATCATATCTTCAAGATGACTAATAGTTATATTTGTTACGAACATAAAACTATTCCAACTTGTTAAATCTTAACTATTCAGGCTTTTCAACTAATCAAAAAGGTTATGATGAATTTCTAGCAATTGTGGTAGACATCGATGTTCGTAGTTTGGGTTTAGCATATATTCCTATAGTAAGAGAGTTTCTAGAAGTATTTCTTGATGGCTTACTGGGTTTGCCATTGCATAAAAAAGTTGATTTTAATATTGAGACCTTACAAGGAGTGACACCTATTTCTATTACAACATATTGAATGGCAGCAGTGGAACTATAAGAATTAAAGAAATAATTATAAGAGTTCTTGCAAAGAGGTTTCATTTAACCTAGTACATCTCTTTAGGGGGCGTTGGTGTTATTTATGAAGAAAAAAGATGTAAGCATGTGATTTTGTATTGATTATAAGTAATTGAATCGAGTAACACTAAAGAATAAATATCACTTACCGAAAATTGATGATTTGCTTAATCAACTTTGAGGTGCAATGATATTTTCAAAAATTGATTTGAGATCTAGGTATTGGTTGTTGAGGGTTACTAAGCTAGACATTCCAAAAACTTCTTTTTGTATTAGGCATGGTCACTATGAGTTCCTTGTTATGGCTTTTGGGTTAAATAATGTACCATCAATATTTGTGGTATTAATAAATTGTACCTTTCAACAATATCTTGATCAGTTTGTGATAGTGTTTATTAATAACATTCTCATATACTCACAAATCATGAGGAGCACGAACAATATATGAGAATCGTATTGCATATCATAAAGGAAAAACAATTATATGCCAGATTAAGCAAAGATGACTTTTGGATGGAACAAGTGATCTTTTTAGGGCAAATTGTGCCTAGACATGGTGTTCAACCTAATCCAACTAAGGTGAAAGCCATTTTGGAGTGGGATCCATCCAAAAATGTATCAAAGGTTTGTAGTTTTCTTAGTTCGGCTGGTTTTTATAAACGATTTGTGGAAGGATTCTCCATTATTGTTGGGCTATTGAAAAAATTATTGATGAAGAATGCAACATTTAAATGGGATGATCAATGTTAATTAAAGTTTTGAGGAACTAAAAAAAAGATTAGCTTCGACACCAATTTTGACATTGCCATCAATAAATGGTGGATTTGTGGTGTACACTGATGCATCAGGATGAGGGTTAAGTTGTATTGATACAACATGGAAAGGTGATAGCTTATGTTTCTCGATAGCTAAGGCTTCATGAGTTGAATTATCCTGCACATGACTTGGAGTTAGCAGCTATTATCCACACCTTGAAATTTTAGAGGCATTACTTGTATGAAGAGACATTTTCAGATTTTAACATATCATAAAAGTTTGAAATATAGTCTAACACAAAGAGAATTGAACCTAAGGTAGAGAAGATGGATAGAATTGTTAAAGGACTAAGATTGCACTATTAATTATCATCTGAGTAAGGCTAATGTTGTTGCTAGCCGAAAAGACTTAAATGTTATTACTAGTATGATTAGTTATAATTTGACATCCTTGGTTAATTTAATCTTCATGCTTTAAATGTAAAATTTGAGATTGAGAATGTAACAACTTTAATGGCTACATTTCAATTAAAGCCTATGATAGATGATAAAATTAGAGAAGTTCAAAGGAAAGATCCATATTTGTAGAAAATGCTATTAAAGATATAAGAAGGTAAGAAGACTAATTTTTCAATTAGAGATGATGGGGTGATAGTGATGGGTAGTCAAGTTTGTGTACTAGATGTTAATGGTTTAAGATCATAGATTATGCAGGGGGCACATAATGCACCATATGTTATGCATTATGGAAGTATAAAAATGTATAAAAACTTGCAGTCATATTTTTGGTGCTCAATGATGAAGAAAGATATAGTTTAGTTTATATCAAGATGTTTAACTTTCCAGCACATCAAGGTAGAACATTAAGCATTGGTAGGTAAGTTGCACCCTTTATCTATTCTTGTATGGAAATGGGAGAAAATTTCAATGGATTTTGTTATCGGTTTGCCTTAGACACAAAAAGGCATAATGTTGTTTCGGTTATTATAGATAAACTCATAAAATCTACGCACATATTGCCTATATGATAAACAAATTCACTCCACAGACTAGCTAAAATATTTGTTGCTGAGATTGTGAGATTACATGGTATTCATATTTCTATTGCATTAGATAGAGATCCTCGATTCACTTCTTATTTTGAAGTCGCTTACAAACAACCTTGGGTACTTATTTGAATTTTGGCACTGCTTTTCACCCATAGACTGATGGTCAATCAACAAGAACTATTAAGACATTAAAGGATATGATACAAGCTTGTGTGTTAGAATTCAAAGGTAATTAGGATGATCATTTGCCATTAATGGAATTTGTATATAATAATAGCTATAACTCTAGTATTGGTATGACACCATATGAACCTTTATATGGCACAAAATGTAGAAGTCCAATTTGTGGGGATATTAAAGGGATGAGATAGTTAAAGGGTCCCAAGATAGTATAGATACAGAGGCCAAAATCAAAGTAGGTAGAAGATGTTTGCGAGTTGCTCAAGAAAGGTAGAAAGGGTATGTTGATAGACATAAATGAGAAATGGAATATTAGGTTGGGGATAAAGTATTTTTGAAGGATTCACCATGGAAAAGTATTATTTGGTTTGGTAAATAGGGAAAGTTGAGTACAAGGTACATTGGGCCATATGAGATTATAGAGAGAATTGGGCCTTTAGCATATCGATTTGCATTACTAGCAGAATTATCAAAGACATATGATGTGTTCCATGTTTCTATTCTCTAAAGGTATTGGTCTGATCCTAGCCATATATTATCAGTGCCATAGATTGAATTTTTTGATGATATGACTTATGACAAATAACTAGTTGAAATTATAGATTAGTAACTAAAACATTTAAGGAATTGAGTGATACCCATGTTTAAAGTGAGATGGAGTCATCACTTACCTAAAGAGGCCACTTGAGAAGTAGAGCAACATATGAGACGATAATATCCCTATATATTCTAAAGTTCTATTAAGTAAAGTTTTGAGGATGAAATTTCCATAAAAGAGGGAGAATTATAACATCCTCAACCCAATTCATATATATTTTAATATATGCATCAAATGACATAAGCATGACAATAACACTTACATTATTGCATTTAAATATGAATATGATGTTTGCATAGTGGCATGGCAAATTGCCATGTGCGTGTTATAGCATTTTTAAATAATGGTGTTTGGAACTTATTCAAAGTGTAAGGAGCATATGGGGATTAGTAGATGGATAAAGGTGTTGAAGAAGAGAGACTAAAAGAGGAAAATTGAGCTACCAAGTAATAGGAACAAACCACTATGATTTTGTCTTATTAAGGTAGGTATACAAATGGAATTTTCTTCCTTTAGGAGCATATTAGAGAGGCAAAAGCATGTAGAGGTGCAACAGAAGGAAGAGAGCTAAGAAAGAAAGAAATAAAGGAGAAGAAGAAGAAGGAGGAGGAGGAGGAGAGGAACAAAAACTAAGTTAACTAAAAATAATCT
The DNA here is from genome assembly GCA_949677035.1 of Omphalea diandra. Lineage (NCBI taxonomy): Eukaryota > Viridiplantae > Streptophyta > Magnoliopsida > Malpighiales > Euphorbiaceae > Omphalea > Omphalea diandra. Next base: position 81,650 of record CATIWR010437687.1, on the reverse strand, counting down.
TAAGATTTTCTAGCTTTGGTGAAAGGCATGTGATTTCATTTTTGTTCTCCATGGAAATTTTTCTCCATGGCATGTTAATCATGGAAAATAGTGGGAGTTATAAAGTAATTATAGTTAGAATTCATGTGGAGAAATTGCTGATAGTGAATATGAGCTAAATTCCTTTAATTCTTTTTTCAAGGCAGATTGGTGTACCCACGATTTCATAACCCTAGATGATGAATTAGGCAAAGTTCAAAACATAAAATTTTTAGTTTTATGCCTCATAAGTCCCTAAAAAATATTTTTTCTAAATAAGTTGTATGAAGAGATATGGCCCTTGATTGTGATTGGTTGTTGTTGAAACATGCTTAGCTTTTAGTTATGTTTTTCAAAAATTTCATGGGGTTAAAATGGGAATTAGGTGAAGTGAAAAATATAAAAGTTGTAGAACTATATCTTATCTAAATTCTTGTAAAATAGTTTTCCTTGATAGTTTGTGTGCTAAGAGATATGACTCCTTGGCTGGGGCTGATCCTAAACTTGCTCATGCCTATAATATATGAGATTGATAATTTCATTTTAGGACCTTAGAAGCTGAAGTGGATCATGAGTGAAACATGAAAAATTTTCATTTATATGTTAAATAGTTGGATATAAATTAGTTTTTCAATTAGACTTATATGTTTTGAGATATGGCTAATTTTACAGGAGTGTTTAGTGTATAATTGCACCCAAAAAATGGCAAATTTATAAAATTGACCATAAATTTTGGATGTACTGTACCCATACATGTGTAGTTTAATTGAAAAACTAATTAGGTCATTTGGATTGTGAGGCAAAAGTAATTATAGAAGCAACTTATCAAGTTCATGATGTTTTACTAGAGCATGCATTCATAACAAGATGAAAATCTTACTTTATCATCATGGATTGATTTGATATATTGAAATAGATCCTTGAGGCATTGAAGATAATATTGGGAAGAAGCTGGGACCATCAATAGCTTAATAGCTTAAAGGAAGAGGTAAGTAAATAGCTAATGGTACTAAATATGTTTTTGGTTAAATGCCATGAACATACACTCAATGGAATGAATATTGTTTAATGAGATGATATTGATGAATACATTGATGAAAGGATTAATATACTTCTGAATTATTTATTTTCATGAGATGAGGAATTATGACTTAAGAATGAAAGTATATTGTGATATGATTTGCCAAGGTTTATGGGTGTTGTTATTATTCGTTATATTATTGGGATTTTATTGGATTTATAAGTGATTTGTTGAAGACTAATAAATGATATTGTTCAGCAAGCAACAAAATCTTATAGTCTAAGTGGTAAGGGTGTATAGCCTATGTGGCAACAATATATGATAGCCTATGTGCCAATAACATTTGGTAGCCTATATGGCAATGATATCTATTGCTTGTGTGGCAATCAAATATGATAGCTTATATGGCAACAACATTTGATAACCTATATGGAAATGATATTTATAGTGGCAACAACATTTGATAGCCTATATGGCAATGATATTTATAGCATGTGTGACAACTATATATAACAACCTATGTAACAATAACATTTGATAGCATGTGGCATTAATGAGTAAAAACTATTTATTTCATGCATGGATATGATGATGAGTTTTTTTATATATATTTAAATGATTGTTATGTTATTTGTGATTGAATTATCATTATGTGTTTACTTAATAAGTATGCAAGCTCGATCCTTTATATTAAATTTTCTTTCAGAAAGAGTAGACTAAATATTACATCTAGTTTGCATTTTGAAGTTGTTATTTAGCAATCTGATATAGGTTGAGCCAGTATGTAGTCTATTAGCATTTTGGTTGCGTAGCCATGTATATTTTGTTGTAAATAGTTACCATGTTGTGATACAAGATAATAGTGCTAAAAATAATTGAGAAAAGTTCTTTTCATGATAATGGATGACATGAAAGAATTTTAATGATGTTGTGTCACTTTAGTATTCTATGTCTTATGAATGAGTTAATGCACCTACTTTGTGAATGATTAGTAAATGGGATGTAATGGTTAGTAAATAATAAAACAAATCTTCACAAAACATTCCCTTACGTGTTTGCACTCAACTAATGTCACTCACTATCGTGTTTAATTCAAATTGGTTTTTACCCTATTGTAAGCTTTCCACTATTGTCTTTTACTTCTCAAGATTCTTTTCTTTAAGTTCTTTGGGGACTAAGTTGCTTTATGCTATGTAAAGCTTAAATTGAACACAAATAACTATAAATTAACTCTTAAAACACTTAGAAAACAAATAAATTGAAAAAAATACAATTAGTTACAAAAATAAAATTTTGAAGACCTAATTGCAATATAAAAGTTAAAAGGAATTTGAAAAATGCTAAGAAATAAGCATAGGCCAAATAGGAAGATGGTATTTTCAAAAATCGACTTTAAACAACACCTTTGCAATCTTTAGCTTCTTTCTTTTCTTTTCTTTTCTTTTCTTTTCTTTCTTTTTTGACCTTTGGAAGCTAAAAAAAACTTAGAGTTGTAAGAAACACAAAGAACAACTCATAAACACAAATGAATACAAGGAAGACAAATTTAGCACTTATAAGGCTACTTTGGTAATTTTGCACCTTTTGAATTTTGAAATAGGATTCAGGCTTAGAGCCCAAGAAACAACAAAAAGAATATTGGTAACAAAAATAGATAGATTGGAAAGAAAAAGGATGAAGAAATTGCAAGAAATAAGGTAGGATCAAGTTTTCCTTTTTTTTAAAGGGAATTTTGGCAAGATTCCAAATTTCATGAAATTTCTTGAATCAAACACTTCAATTCTATAATTAAGGACACAATAATGGTTAATTGATAAAGAAACATGAGTTTGAATGGAAGAAGACATAAATTAAAGATTTTGAAATGTCCTTTATTTAAGGAAATTTTGCAAAAGTATGCAATTTTAATGGAATTTCAATATGATTTTTTGACTATGGTTTATGATGATGAAAAAAGACTACTAGATGATGAAACAATGAGAAGAAATGAGTTTTGAATGCAAAAATTAATAAGAAGCGGAATTGGAAAATAAGAGAGGAAGAATGTGATTTGATGAAGTTAAACACAAAAACAAGAAGAATAATTAAGAATAATACCTTTGATCTTAATTTAACCTTTGCTTTGATATCAAATGATATGAATGATGTTGATTGAATCCTTACCCATATCTTAAACACAAGTCTCAGGTTTTAATTCACAGATCAAAATAAGATAAACTATTAAATCCCAACTAGATCTTTAGAAAACTTGTTTCTAGCAATCTAAGCTACAAAGATTTAAGTTGTGTTAATTTCAACATTAAATTAACTAAGTAATTTAAGACCTAGATTAAACAATTTTGTGAAATTATCAAGCACTCACTCAATCATCTCACCAAGTCCTTTCAAGAACTTAAGAAGAGAACTAATCTCACAAATAGTTTTAAGTTAAAAACTCAAGAAGAGAATTAATCTCACAAATAGTTTTAAGTTAAAAACTCAAGAAGATAATTAATCTCACAAATAGTTTTAAGCAAAAAGAAATAATCATCCATCATTGATTACTAAATATAAGGGTTTAAATATCCTTACAAAGTGAAGTTTCCTACATATAAAAGGTTTAAATTCCTAAATAAAGTTTTATCTAAATAGGAGATACACTCTAGATATGAATTCTAGCAAAATAAGAAAGAAATAACTCAAAATTCACTTAATAAAATAGATAAAATAAAATGTTCTTGAAGCATATGGCCAAAGTACACAACCGTACATTTATGTGGTTCCAATTTAGCAAAACCCTACCTCGACAAATGGTTGTGTCACGAAGTCGTACGTCTCCCTTGGATTTTACCCAAAGTTGTTTCCTTAATTCACACATATGCATTTTAGCTATGTGTGTCCTTTTGTTGCCTGTTACCCTTCTTTCTTCAATTGAGCTTTCTTTGATTCATAGCCTTCTTCTTGTTACTTTTTACATGCAATTAAGGTACAAAAGGCTCCATTTTGGCTTGAAAAAAATCCCTCCATTCCTTGTAATGGATCTTAGGCTAATTTTATGGTAATTCCTTATTGCATAAATGTTTTAAATGCATCATTGAACTTCTTTACCCTTCCCTTTATAATTGGACCTTCCAGTTGAAGTGGATCTTTGATCTTGCCTTAGATGTTTAAATCACCTTTAGTAAGACATTATGGCTATCCAAAATATGTGAAGGTCAATGATTTGACCAAACCTATTTTACAAATAGTATTTTAATCCTTTTATCACATTATATCTTAATTAAACAAAAGGCATGAATCACGTCATCTTTACATAGTTCAATTATTTCTTGATCTCCAAGTGATTGATGTAAAATGACATTGATAACCTTTATCAATTCATCTTCACATTGTCATGCAATCTCTTTAGTATAACTCATCGAGAGGCTTAGAGATATATTTCTCATATATACATGAGGGAAAAAAACACCTTCTCAATCACTCATATTCCTCCATATGATTTACTTCATGTCTAATATCAGTTTATATATTCATCTAGTTAAAGGTAATATTGGACCCTGTCAAAACATGAAGTTCATCATATTGGAATTCTATGGCGATTTTCAAGTCAAAGGATCAAGTTAATATTATTGAATGAGAATTACTTATGACTATTAATCCATATAGTGTTTGATAAGAATCATTTTATCATATATTTTTATATTAGAAATTAGGAGTTTTCATTATGTTTATAGTATTTTATTTTAGAATAGTTAATTTTCTATTTCTTTTATGTTCATATAGGAAATTCTCCAAAAAAGAGCTAAATTTCAGTTTTCAGTAGTGTTGTATGGCCCATGCATTTGACCATGTGGTGTCATGGAGTTGACCAGTTACCAGAGTAAAATAGCATAAGCAGTGAAGTACGTGGACTATTACACGACCCATGCACCAGGCCATGCAAGGTGTCAGGTCCAATTTTAAAAATGTAAATTGCAAGTTGCTCTTTAAAGAGATTTCATCTATTTGTATAAAGATTCCATAGCAGATAAAAGTAGATTTTGAGGAGGGAAAAGTGGATCCAAGATTTACACCAAATAAAAGGATAATTTCTAGAGATTAGGGATATCTTCTCTTAATGTTGTTTTTGTTTGAGAAGACTATTCTTTTAAAAAATTCTTTTACTCAATTTAACAGATTTCTCCTTCTTTATTTCTTTTTCTTCTTATAGGATGAACTAAATTTTCAATTCTAGGGATTAGGTTAAAAGCCCAATATTTATTTCATGAATCGTGATTTTTGCTTCAAATGTGTTGGATGTCTTGATTTAATATGTTTGAGCTTAATAGATCTTATATGTTTGAATGGTCGCATATGTGCAATGTTGAGATTCTAGATGTTAGAGTGAGAATGGAAGTCTAGGGTTAGTCCTAACATATTAAGCTAAGAAACTAAGACCATGAGGGTAGGCTCAACTTCTAGAAATATTCAAGAGTTATTCATGAAACATAATGCATTGTTATAGAATTTTATGACTACGAGAGTAGGCATAATTTCAACAATAATATACTCAATTTTGCTCTAGAGAGATTATTGAGCAAATTAGGAAAATCCATTTTCAAGCACAACTCAATTTCAATTGGAACAATTCTCTTGATATATTTATGAAATTGTATTATAGTGTACTCGAATTCCCTAGAAATCATTATCATAAGAGTTTTTTTTAATTAAATCTCAACTTTATTTAATTATTTTTTGTAATATCAGTTTTAAGTTATTTTCTTCTTTATTATTTTGGTTGCTAGATAATAAGAAAATTAAAACTTTATGTTGAACCTAGCTTGGGAAAATGGTGAACCTAGTTTGTTTTGATGATTACAAGCACATCTAAAATCTAACCTTTATCTAAGTTATTTGTATAAAATCTTGTAGGTACCTCAATTATTAAATAAAGATGTTTAGGGAAAGAGTTATGGTGAAAACTCTAAGTATTCAACTCCAATGGGTGTTGCCATATTTTAACAGGCATTATGATTCCAGTAGCCAGCATTGAAAGACCTTAATAGGTGTTGAAATGGCACTCAAGTCTGAGTAAAGTATTTTAGACCTCTCAACCAATGTTTTTCTTAAGTACAATAGGCATTGGATGACTCAATCACTTAAGCTATGCATGTCTCTTTGCAATGGAAGTGGCTCTTGACATCTTAACAAGGCATTGCATTTGTGCAACAGGCATTGGACCATGTCACTTGATTTGAGCAAAATTCTCAAGATCTCGACACGGGCATTAGATTCTACCAACATGTATTGGAAAAGTTTCCAACAGACCTAAATTCTTTAGACCCTTTAATGAGACACTTTTAAATATGTAACAGGCATTGAGATCATTTTCAATTGGCATTGGAAGTTCACCAACAGCCATTGAAGTACTATTGAAAATCTTAAAAAATAGAGCATCAAGTTCACATCCTCCTAGAAATTCGTAACATGCATTATTTATATCTCAATAAGACTTGAAGTTAAATTCTAAATAGCATTAAGAATTACCAACAACGTTAGAATGTTAGAAAAAGAGCATCAGGTAAATATCTCTTTAACAGCTAGTTACAATGGGCATTTTGATAGTATCAACGATCATTAAAATTACATTATGTTGAAAATCACCCTATTGATGGCTGAATAACAAGCATAGAGAATGCCCAACAGGCATTGTGTGTCTACTTTAGTGACATGAAGTGACAACCTTCTTTCTAACGATTACCTTCGTGTCTTTGCCTATAAAAGGACCCTCTCACAATATAAACTAAAAAGAGAAAATGTTCAAAAAATGAGTATTTCTATAGTGAAAGCTATCTTTAAATAAAAGGGGTGAAACAAGAGTGATCTAGCTTACAATATAAGATCATTGTCAAAGTTTGTAAGAGTTATCTTTAAAAATAGAGTTTGAAGAACATGCTTTCAGACTTCTCTCAAAACTCTCAACCAAATCAAGCATACCTTGTTAGTGTATTTTGAATTGTTTATTGCTTGAATGAGAGAGTTTTTCTTAACTTTATAAGTTGTAATTTCATTTAAGAAAACCTTTGGCTAGGAGATCTTATGAGATATAAAACCATACTATATGAAAGGTTTAAGGTAGCATATGTAAACTACTTTGGAAAAACAATCTTAGTAGCACCCATAAGTTTACTTCTAACAGCTTGTTAGTACTTGAAAGCTACTATTGTAAAGGTAGTTGATAGTATCTATAAGTTATCTAGATAGTGAAAGACTCCAGTGGGAAAACTAGAGGAGAGGACGTATGCAGGTTATGTCGAACATCTATAAATTGGCTGTCTTGATTCTTTATTATTTTCATACTTTTCTTATTTATTTTTACTCTCATTGACCTATTCAACTCCCTCTTCTAAGGCACTAAGGGACAATAATTAGTATCAAAGCTAGTCTCTTCTTCAAAGCTTAAGCACTTAGAGTAAAGATCACGGCAAGTCATGAATAATCACAATCAGTACATAAGCCACCTTTCTTCAGAAGATATGACTATGGGTACTGGAAAAATCACATTGAGGTTTTCTTGATAGTGAATCCATAGATCTATGGGACATTGTTAAAATAAGAAGAGAAGTTCCAATAAAACTAATTGGAGTTTTTCTAGAACCTAAGCCTAAATACGATTGGACAGCTAAAGAGAAGAAAGCAAATTTGAAAAATGGAAGAGCAATGCATGGTCTCTTCTATACAATCCATAAATCTTACTACACTAAGTTACAAATGTGTACCTTAACTAAAAAATATGGGACACATTGCAAACTTGATATGAAGGAACAAGCGAGGTTAAGAAGAAAAAAATACAAATGCACACATACATGTATGAAACATTTGAATATTAGCCTAGTGAAATCATCATTAAGATGTACAAAAGGTTTATTGACATAGTAGACACTCTCAAAACTTTTAGGAAGTCATATTCTAATGATGACATGGTAGCAAAGATTTTGAGAACACTTCCCAAATATAGGTGGGAAGCTAAGAAGAGAGCAATGGAGGAAGCAAACAAGCTAGAACCCCTATCATTGGATGAGCTCATAGGAAAACTACTGGCCCATGAAATCACTCTTAAGAAACCAACTGAAAGCACTGGAGTGAGAAAAAAAATTTTGGCACCAAAAGAGAAAGAGGTACGAATTGAATACCCATTTACTTCTTGTTTGATAACATCTTCTTCTAGTAATGATGATGATGATGATGAAGATAGCATTAAAGATGAGCACCTTACCCTCATCACTAATAAAGTACGAAGATTTCTCTTAAATCAAAAGAACAAAAGGGTAAGGAGATATAACAAGAAAAGTAGCAAGAGTCAACTCATTTGCTATAGATGCAATGAGAGGGGACATAAAGTCAAATTAACCCATGTTGAAAAAGAGCAAACTTTCTACTAGGAGACACAACTCTAAGAAAGAAAAGGAAGTGTATAAAACTACTTGGGATGACACTAATGACTCTGAACTAGATGAGGAGGAAATTAGAAATGAGTTGGCCAACCTTTGTCTAATGACAACTAAGAAGAAATCAAATAAGTCTTCTAATGAGCATTCCTCTAACATTGATAGTAATAATGATGGTGACTATGAGGTAAATCTCATTGATTCTTACTCGAGAGATGAGTTGTATTCTTCTATTACCAAGCTCACCTTGAAAGTTGAGACTCTTAAGTCTAACACATCTTCTCTTAAAAAATGAGAACAAATCTTTAATAGATTGTGCTAATAATCAAGAGATTTTAGCTAAGGGGTTGAGTCTCTCACAATTGAGAATTCTAAGCTTAAAGGTGGCCTCAACAAATTCACCAAAGGAAAGGAGAAGTTAGACTCCATCTTTGAGATTCAAAGGAGCCCATCCATTAAGCATTGATTAAGATGTAATGCCTTTATTTCTACTACTCCTTATACTTTCAAATTAGTCTTTGTTAAGGCTAAGGAAGTTAGTATACCTAATCCCATCAGAATGACAAAAGTTCTCAAGAAGGGAAATGCCAAGATAAATGGCATAAAGGCTAAGTCACAACATGTTCACACACAATTGAGACATGCTCCTCCTTGAGCAAATTATGCCTAAATGTATCATTCATACAAGCCTGAGAGGCAAAGTGTCCAAAGGCATAGAAATTGGCATAAACATGGATATAAATACACACCACATAGGAGAATTCTTCATATGGGAAACACTTTTAGAAATATGGCTCAAAGGAGTTACAAGTCTCACAAACACTATGTACAAGCTCCATCTAGAAATAGGACAATAGCTCACTTTAATGATCACTGTTTCTACTGTGGCATTTATGGCCACATTGCCTATCACTACCATTTTAGAAGGCATGATGAGAAATGGAAAGAGCTAACATCCTAGGACCTAATAAGATTTAGGTACCTAAGATTTGATTCTTTTTCTTTTATAGATGTGCTTGAAATACCAAGTTAGAGAGCAAGAGTGGTATATTGATAGTGGATGTTCAAAGCACATGACAAGAGAAAGAAAGTTCTTTTCGCAATTAGAATAGACTGAAGGACTTGAAACGTGTCTTTTGGTGACAATGAAAAAGCCAAAATCCTTGGCATAGGTAAAGTTGTTAAGGATGTCGACTCACCTATCCTTAATAAAGTATTACTTGTTGATGGACTCAAATACAATTTATTGAGTGTAACTCAGCTTTGTGACAAAGACCTTAAAGTTATGTTTGAATCACAAGTATGCTTTATGTTAAGGATGAGTGATAATAAAATTGTATTCATTAGTAGGAGAATTCATAATATTTATGTCCTTGATTTAAATTTTGTCGTTAACCAAAATGCAAAGTGCTTAGTCTTTATAGTGGATAAAGGTAAAACTTGGCATAAAAGCTAGGGCATTTTAGCATGAAATTCCTCAATAAGCTAAAAAGAAGAAACTTAGTTGAAGGTCTACTTGCAATCAATCTCACAAATGATGGAGTTTGTGAAGCATCTCAAAAAAGAAAACAAGTTAAATCTCTATTCAAAGCTAAGAACAAGGTAAGTTCTTATAGACCTTTGCAATTGATTCACATGGATCTGTTTGTATCCACTAAAGTATTTATCTTGGGAGGCATGCATTATACATTTGTCATAGTACATGATTACTTCAAATATACTTATGTATTGTTCCTCCTTCATAAGGGTTATTGTTTTAATGCTTTTAAGACATTTGCCAAGATAATTCAAAACCAAGTGGATTTGAAAATCTCTTCTATTATAACTGACCATGAAGCAAAGTTTGAAAATGCTAAGTTTCATTACTTTTATGATGAGTATGGTATCTCACACTTCTCAACTCCTAGAACACCACGACATAGTGGTATGGTAGAAAGGAAGAACATAACTCTTCAAGAAATGTTTAGGACCATGTTAAATGAATAAAATATTCCTAAGTATTTTTTGGCTGAAATTGTTAACAGTTCATGTTATGTCTTAAATAGAGTCTTAGTGAGAACCTTCTTAAAGAAAACTTCCTGAGTTATGGAACAATAGGAAGCCTATCATTGCATATTTAGGCTCTTTGGTTGTAAGTGTTTTATTCTAAACACTAAAGACAACCTTAGCAAATTTGACTCCAAATTCGATGAAGGAATTTTCCTTGGATACTCTACTACCAACAAAGGATGTAGTCTTCAATAAGAGAACACTTATTGTAGGGGATTTTTTGCATATTGTATTTGATGAATCTAACCTCACTTCTTGAAGAGAAAAAGAAAATGTTGATGATCTTGCAGGTCCTATGAGTGAGTTGAACATTGGAAAAAAAGGAAAGAATGTGGATAAGCCACAACACATAAAATACAAATCCACCTCTTCCTACTCTAAATAAAGAGCAAACTTAACTAGAAAGGGACTATTTCTTCAAGAAAGATCATCTAAGAAATCTCATTAGTGGTGATCCATCAAGTCGAGTAACAATTAGATCATCTTTTAGAAATGCATGTACCAATCTTGCTTTTGTTTCCCTTTTTATGCCTAAGACCATAGATAATGCCATTAAAGATGAACATTTGGTACTTGCTAAGCAAGATGAACTTAATCAAATTGAGAGGAATAAAATGTAGACTTTAGTTCCTAGACTTTATAATCATTCCATTATTAGAACCAAATGGGTCTTTAGAAATAAGATTGATGAGCATGGAATCATTGTTAGAAATAAGGTTCAATTAGTGGCCAAAGGCTATATCTAAGACGAGGGAATTGACTTTGATGAGACCTTTACACCAGTATCCAAACTTTAAACTATTAGGATTTTGCTTACATTTGCATCTCATATGAATTTTAAGTTACATCAAATGGATTTCAAAAGTGTTTTTCTTAATGGCTGTATTGATGAGGAAGTTTGTGCGAACAACTTCATAGTTTTAAAAGCCATTGCTTTATTAACCTTGTGTTCAAGCTCGACAAAGCCTTATATAGCTTGTAGCAAGCTCCAAGAGCTTGATATGAGAGGTTAAGCAACTTTCTTATAAAGAAACATTTCTCTAAAGGTTTGATAAACACAACACTCTTATCTAAAGAGAAGAATAAAGTCCTATTATTAGTATAAATATATGTAGATGATATCATATTTGGTGCTACTAATGTTTGTTTATGTGAAGATTTCTCTTAAGTAATAAAAAGTGAATTTGAAATGAGCATGATGGGAGAACTCAAATTCTTCCTTAGGTTACAAATCAAGCAAGGAAATAAAGGAATCTTCATTAACTAAGCCAAATATTCAAAGAAACTAATAAAATGATTCAGTATGGGAAACAACAAAGAATATAAAACTATAATGAGCTCTAACATCAAGCTAAGCATAGATGAACATGGTAAGGTTATGGATCAAAAGTTGTATAGAGGTATGATTAGTAGTATGCTCTATCTAGCAAAATCTAGAGCTGATGTTATGTTTAATGTTTGCTTATGTCTTGGATGTCAATCTAATCCTAAGGAGTCTCATTTGCATGTTGTGAAATACATACTCAAATACCTTGTTGGTACTCCCAACTTAGGACTTTAGTATCCCAAGAGCTATTTATTTGAATTGAATGCATTTTCTAATGCTGATTTTACTGGGTGTACCTTAGATAGAAAGAGTACTTGAGGCACATGTCAATTACTTAGTAAATGCTTAATGTCTTAGAGTAGCAAAAAGCAAAATTCAGTTGCTTTATCAGCTGAGTATGTGGCAGTTGGCCTTTGTTGTGCTTAAATCCTATGAATGAAGCAACAACTAATTGATTTCAAAGTAATTGTAAATCAAGTTGCCATTAAGTGTGATAACTTTAGTGCCATCAAGTCTAAGAATCCCATAGAGCATTATAGGAGCAAACATATAGACATTAGACATCATTTTCTTAGGGATCATGCTAATAGTGGAGATATTGTACTATAATTTGTTGATACTAACCACCAATTGACAGATATTTTTACTAAACCTTTTGTAATGAAAGGATACAATTAATCATAAGAGAACTTGGAATGCTTGATGGAAGAACTTTGGATTAACTTCAACAGATTCTTTTTCTTCACCTTTGTCAATCTATGTGTGATTATTGTTGGCTGATACTTGATTATATTGCTTGAATTGATTATCGTTAAAGTTTTTAGACTCAATAAGCTAAAGATGTTAATTAAATATAATCTTGATCAAAATGTCCAAATATTAATTAAATTCTTGACTATATCATTTAGTTTGATTAATAATACTTATCAGCTAGGTTTTCAAAATGGCTACATCTTTGAAAATTTTATCTTTAAACTTAGTTCTATTTTGAAAAACATGGCCAATGGCCATTGTGTGTTTCTCAATAACCTTTGTGTTATTTGTTAGTTCCTTATTTTTGTTCTGCTAGTCCCCACAATTATTGTGTATTTCCAACAACTGTTATTTTCACCCAATGGACGCTACGAGCAACCACCATTGTTGGATGAAGAACACCTAGAGCAAGCTAATGGTCATGTCCAACAACTGTTGAAAACTCCCAATAGTCATATTTTTAAAAATAAAGGGAGCTCACTAAACATCTATATAAACCCTCTCTAGCCCTAAAGTCAATTTACTTTTTACTTTAATGTGCTTTTAACTCTATCTCTTTCAAATTTGTTACTATTTCTTTTGCATACTCACTTGCATCAAACCTCAAACACTCAACTAATGGCACCCAAACCATACTTAACCAAAAGGTACAAAGTAACCAGCCATAAAAACCCTCAACCACCTTAGTCCAAGTCTAAAACTGAATAGAATGTTGCCTCCATGGTTGCCCAATAGAAGAAATGGACTATAAAACCAACCTCAGCACAATAATCATCCAAGAAATTAAAACATGTTTCAAAACCCAAAGGGAAAGGAAAAGTGACAAAAATGGAGCATGTTTCTCCCTTACTTAAATAGTTCCATCTCAAGACTAAAAAAGAGAATGATTTGGCTCTCAAGCTACTAAAGAGACACCTAGGAGGTGGAATGTTTCTTAAGTTGAATGATTTAAAAAATATGAGATAATTGAAAAGGTGGAACAGCTTATGATGGGAATTGAATGGGAGATGTTTTGTCACATCAAGGAACCCTTAGAGCTAATGATTTGGCAAAGTGCTTTGATGTTACTACTTTAGGGATCCAACATTCAAGGTTTATGTAAATTAATTCTGGAAGTCTATCACTGATGGGAAGAGTAATTACAACCGTAATAATAGTAAGGCACCAAAAATTAAAAGTCAATCCTTAAGAATAGCCCATTGATTCATACATGGAATATAAACGGGAGAGCTCAATCAAATAAAAATTACACAATTGCTGATATGTTCTATCTTTGGTGCATGAAGAACAAATAAAAGATCAGCACTCCATTATTCTTAATGTAAAGGATAGATGGAAAGGTGGACAAAGCCAATGAGTTTGTAATGGGTCACTACATCATCAAAATTGCCAAGTATGTGAAAGCCATTCCCTAAATAGAGGACGGACATAAATAGAAAATCATTATGTTGGAGAAGCTGCCACGTAATGAATCTATTAGTGAGAAGATGTTTCTTAGCATAAGAATCTTACAAAGGTTGGATTTTGGTCTAATCAGGCAAGTACCAAAAGAAGGAGAAATTCCTTAATAAAAAAAAAAGAATGAGGACATTGAGGAAGCAACAAGAATAAGGGTTGTAGTAGTAAAAGGGATTGGAATAAGTGTTCCTGCTCCTGCTCCTACTACATTTAGTCCATCTCTCACCATCTTTAAGAGAAAGGTTTTTGAGCAACCGGAGACCATTTCCAATGCAATACAAAGGGTTAAATCTTCTACTATCTCCTTACACTAGAAAGTGAAAAAAATTCAAAGGAATATGAAGGGCAACAACCAAACTTTGGATTGGATAACGAAAGGGTTAAACTTGCAACTAGGGACTCGAAGTACTCTAACAGAGCCATATGCAACAAATGAGCCCAAGGATAAACCTTAAAACCATCCCTAGAACCCTTGGCCCATACTATTTCCCTACTCCCACATATTACATATTTACTTTATTTCATCTATTTTGTCTTTATTTTTTTTTCTCGAAAATAGTTGATGTAATGGACAACCATTTTTAATACAATAAAATGTCAACTCTTTCTATTTACACTATTATTTGATTTCATGTCCTTGCTATTACTATTCTTGTTTATTTCTTTTTGATAATGACAAAGGGAGAGAAAGTAAAGAAAAAAGATGATATAACAAATGTAAAGGGAAAGGTAAATGAAATGTGATATGTAAAAGTTATATGGGTATGGTAAAGATGGAGAAGTGATAAAGTATATGCGTGATAATGGTTTGACATACAAAAGGGAGTATATATGTGAACTTATTATGGAAAAGAACTTGGTATAAGAACTTGCTATAATAGTGCATATCATATGAAATTAAAGGGGAGTAACATGAACATATTGTTATAACTTGTCCATTTAGTGTTATATCATATTGTTTAATATTTTGATATACTCAAGGATGAGCTAGAATTTGATTTTGCAAGTTTAATTAACTTTCATAGACTATTTGTCATAATCAAAAAGAGGGGTGAATGTTGAACCTAGCTTATTTTGATGATTACAAACACATCAAAAGCTAACCTTTATCCAAGTTGTTCATATAAAATCTTATAAGTACATCAATTTATTAAACAAAGATGTTTAGAGAAATAAGTTATGTTGAAAACTATAAGTATTCAACTCCAACGGGTGTTGCCATATTTCAACAGGCATTGTGACTCCAATGATAGGTATTGAAGGATATTAAAAGGCATTGAAATGATAGCCATGTGTAAGTAAAGTCTTTTAGACCTTTCAACTAGTGTTTTTCTCAAGCATCACAAGCATTGGATGGCTCAATCACTTGAGTTATGTAAGTCTCTTTGCAATGAATGTTGTAATTTTGTAACGGGCATGGTTGTTGACATCTTAACAAGGCGTTGCATTTTTGTAATAGGTCTTAGACCATGTCACTTAATTTGAGCAAAATTCTTAAGATCTTGACATGGGGTTCCTAGGCAGACCTAAGATCTCTGGAACTTCCAATGAGACACTCTAAAATATGCAATAAGCATTGAGATCATTTTCAATAAGTATTGGAAGTTCACCAATAGTCATTGAAGTACTATTAAAAATCTTTAAAAATAGAGCATCAAGTTCACATCCTCATGAAAATTTACAACGGGCATTGTTTATATCTCAACAGGAGTTTAATTTGAATTCTAATAGGCATTGAGAATTACCAACAATCATGGAAGAGTTATTGAATAAATAATTGAGAAAGTCAAAAGAGGAGCGTCTAGGCAAATCTTTATCTAACAGCTAGTTCCAACAAGCATTTTGACAGTACCAATGATCGTTGAAATTGTATTTTACTAAAAATCATCCTATTAATGATTGAACAATAGGCGTGGAGGATGTCCAACAGTCGTTAAGTGTCTACTCTAATGACATGAACTGACAGCCTTCTTTCAAATAGTTAGCTCCATGTCTTTGGATATAAAAGGACCTTCTCATAATATATAAAAAAAAAGAGAAAATGTTCAAAAAGCGAGTATTTCTATAATGAATGTTATCTTTGAATAAAAGGGGTGAAACAATGGTGATCTAATTTACATGAGAAGATCATTATCGAAGCTTGTAAGAGCTATCTTTAAAAATATAGTTTGAAGAACAAGCTTTCAGACTTCTCTCAATCCTCTCAACCAAATAAATCATACCTATTTAGTGTATTCTAAATTGTTTATTTCTTAAGTGAGAGAATTTTTCTCAACTTTCTAAGTTATAATTTCATTTGAGAAAATCTTTGGTTAAGAGATCTTAGGAAATCTAAAACCATACTCTATGAAGGTTAAAGGTAGTACTTACAAACTACTTTGGGATAATGATCTTAGTGGCACCAATAAGTCTACTTATAATGGCTTGGTAGTGCCCGAAAACTACTGTTGTAAAGGTAGTTGATAGTACCTGTAAGCTATCTAGATAATGAAAGGCTCTAGTGGAAAAACTAAAGGAGAAGATGCTAGCAGGTTGTGTCAAACCTCTATAAATTTGCTATTTTGATTCTTCATTATTTCCTCACTTGTTCTTATTTATTTTTACTTGTTATTGCCCTATTCAACCCCTCCTTCTAGGCCACCATGGGATAACATTTTATTGGTACTTGTGTGAAAAAATCATTATGAGAACAATCTCTACTTATCATTATATTATTTGAGCAATTTGTGCATTTGTAAGGGTTACATACACAACAGTGTTCTCATAGTGAATTGGTTTAACACAATGTTTCTTAAACATGTATCTAAATGTTAACTTAATATCGCATATCCATAATTAGTAAAACATAGACATTAATGAAAACACATACTATTCTTCATTCATTATTATCTAATAACTGACTAAGAACAATTTAAATAAAATTTTTTACATATAAAGGTTTTACTATCAAGTCACATAGTTGATGACATTAGGTAAAATTAACTATTCATGAAATTTATAATTTATCTGTAAGTAAAATATGAAAGAGACATTTAATAAAAATGCAACCATGACATTATTCAGAAAATATCTATTATAAGAATTGATCTAGGGCACGTAACTAATATTGGCACCATCCTTAATCTAAATAGAGTCACCCCCTAACTTTGGTCGAGATAGAATTCTAAAGAAGTATGGATTCTAAGCCTAATAGGTCAACTAAAAGGCCTAATCCATCTTCACTCCATCAGAGAACAAGTTTGAGAATTGGGTATGGCATTAAAAAATGTTAGACACTCCCAAATGCTCGGATTTAAGGATATAGCCTTCAAGTTATCTTTGGTTCATAATTATAGTTTATCCAGGTTGTTAATTAATCCATATTATCATCCTATTAACATTCACCTAGTGTATCTCAAGTCATTCACATCATTAATACATTAAAAGCTTTCATTAAAAGAGGCACATTCATGAGCACAAATGGGGTTTAATGTAATATACAATGACACAAATGTTTATGTAATATGAAAAGAATAAGTATCTTAATCGATCAAAAGAGAGACAAATGTTAGTATCAAACCATAGGTAAAAAATGAGATCAAGAAAACCCCTAAAACCCATCTAATGCAAGTAATAAATGTAAAGTTTTAACTTCACATAAAGGATCTATCCTACTCCATCTGTGAGCATCAAATTCCCAACCTTAGGTCGCAAGCCCGATGATAAAAAGTATTAGAGTTGTTCCCCTAAAATGCAAAGGGAATTGTAAAAGAAAGAAAGACTAAAGGCCTGATGAAGCCTTGGATCAAGCATTAAACCAATCCAAAGCCCACTTGGCCTTAAAGCTTGAATATGCCAATATTGATTTAATTAGCTATATAGCCAACTTGTTTGGTTGTACAACCTAATACTTAGCTATATAGCTAAGTGTTAAACCTTAGCCAGTAGAAGATTCTACAACTTCACCCCTTATAAATTAATTGATTGCACAACCAACCACTTAGTTGTACAAACCACTTATAAATCCTAATTCCATAACTTTCATTGCCTTATCTATTATGGGTTACAAATGTGACATAATTAGAGCCATCCTAGCTCTAATGATTCTCTTTCCCTTGATAAATACCCCTATTTTGAAGAGGGAGAAAAAAAGGCTTAAATAACCCAAATAAAACTCTATAAAAATTGCTACCTAAAAACCCTAAATTCATAAGAACTAAACATTTAAACCTTTGCATCAAAGATGTAAGGTAGAACAAGGTCTCTTGTACTTCATCCTTAAGTATTCTCATTGCATTTTGGAGGATCAATCCAAAAACTAAATGCCTTTGAGAGCAAGAAAGACATCCAGGAGCATCCTAAGCCCATATCCCCTTTCCTTTCTTTCTTTTTAGTTTTAAAAACTAGGTTTTAGTGGGCTGTACAGACCTTTTGTGGTATATACAAACCACTGTGTAGGTTGTACATACCACCAATTGGTCTGTACAACTCACTTTTCCTCATATCAATTTGGTGACAATCTTCTTCTCTTCTATATGGATTCATTTTTTATTATTTTGGTTACCATGGAAAGCCTAAATTGTAGCACATTAGGTAGACTTCATAGCCTATGAACCCTATTCTTTCAAAACCTTAGGCTAAGATCAAGAATTTTACTTGCTTTCTTAAGAAAAGTACTAATGATTTTATTGTGTTTATATTTCATTTCTCTATTTTAACTTGAACATTCTTTTTTTATATAGTTTAACAATGTGTGAGTGAGGGAACTTAAGTCCCTATGATCTCATGAGCTCATAATCACCTTAAGGATTATGGTTTAGTTGACATTTCATTCTCTTTCTATCAAAAGAGAGGCGTTGCAAGCTCTATAGCTTGTGGATTCCTCTTTTTCTCATTTAGGTGAACATGTGATTCTATTTTAGGGAGAAAGGTTCATTCTTGATGATACATGTGATTCTATTTTAGGGAGAAAGGTTCATTCTTGATGATCCTTAATATGTTATATCGTATGTATAAAATCTTTTTTTTTTTTAATGTCTTGGCTTTTATTTTGAGTTTTTATTATGAGTTTGTTGATATCCTAGCCCCTCTCATGGTTAGTGATATGTTTAAAGATGTTTTAGCTCCTTTGCAACATAGGATTTAACAATTTTAGGATTCTATTCATCAAAACTTTTTGGCATTCAAGATCATCTAACTTGCATTTGCATTTTATGTTTATGTCCCTGTGTGTACTTTATGTTTTATATGTTTATGCTTCATTTGTTATTGTTAATGTTACCATATGATTCATGAGATGTTGAGATTCTTGAATGATGAATTGAGGACTTAGAAACATGCTTAGGTTCTTTGACTTGAAGATATGGTGAGATCTTTGCTTGCCTAATCTTATCTTGTTTACTTTGATGATGTTATCCTCACATTGGTAACTAACTTGTGTGTTTTCTTGGGTGTAGGTGCTCACTTGAGTTTGGCCATGAATGATGGTTTTAATGATCATTATTTTGAATATTGATTATGCATGATGACCTTGAGGATGGTTGATTGATAGGCATGACCTTTATTTAACATGTTGCAAGATCCCCATCCCTTTGATATTGATTATGATGATGTTGTGGTATGATTGATTAGATTAAACTAAAAACATGCTTAGGGACATTAAATGGATTAATTAATAACATGGTTAAAATGGTAAAAAGTGAATCAAAGATGCTCAAAAGCGATATCCTAATATTTGGGTGATTTGAGAGTGGTTAACCTCTACCCCAAGTTCCACTCAATTTTTGAACCTAATATTTGATGGGGTGAAGATGAATTAGCCCTTCTACTCGACTCAACTAGGTTTAGATTTCACCTTGCCCAAATTCTTATTCAGACAAAGTTAAGTGGTAACTTCACACCCTCTTAGGTATAGTACTAATGTATTGTCTCACCTTGATCTTTCATTGAGCACTTTGAGAAAAGGGATTTAAACTTATGTGAGGCCTAAAGGATCCCCCATTAAGCCAAAGATGTACGATGCTTTATCGTTATTACCAACATGTAACCTTCATCCTCTTAATCTTTCGTTAATCAATAAATGGATAGAGTCGTAAGCAAGATTCCACTTGTTTGAGCATAGCTACAAAACTCAAGGAGCCGACAATTGTGACTCCATGAGGGACTCAACAATCTCGAATTCACTTTTTTACCATATTTACTATGCAATTAATTAGTCTTATTGCATTCATGTAGCCTCCACACTTCACCATATACACTAGGTTCACCTTTAAAAAATTAATGGGTTCTCCAAACTTGAGACTTAAGCTCCATTCAAGTTTAGGTAATGGTAAGGAGGATTTATCACTCACGAGCCAAGTACTTTCGAGTATATCAATCGGGGGGTTACAACAATTATTCCATAAGCTTATGGGAGTCATTAACTATAATAACCATTTTAACCGTCAAGGCACATGTAAGAGACAATAAAACCTTTGAATAGGATACCTTTTTGTTTTCATTCAAAAAGTAGGGTTGAAGTCCCCAAAGAACATGATTATAAATTCCCAATGTAAATACCAATGTTATCACATTCCTCTGATACAATTAGCCCCCATATAAATATTTATATATTCCCCTACCCCACTTTGTATATAGTTCCCATTTTTTGTGTTAATATTGATCTACATCCCTTGCATTTCTTGTAAAAAGGATTTTTTCATTTCCTTATACATCCTTTCTTAAGAAATATAAATAATTTCCTTTTTATTTATACCCTTTTGTTATATCTTTAGTTCTTATGTTTATACATTTTTTTAAAACTTTAACCTTTTTTAGTCTGAGGCGACTGTGCATATTCTCCATCTCATATTAATGGAAGAATGAAACCCCCTTAGGAATGAGCCTTTAAAGCTTGTGTGTGGGATGAATAAGATTGGAAGAATTTTTTTGCCAATAATGTGTGCATTTCATGCATGCATGCATGCATTCTTTATTTATTCATGCATCATACTAATAACCCTTATCTTGTAACCATTACAACTCTATCCTTATGGAAGATAAGGGACAACTAACTTGCTAGGGAAAGCAAGAGGATTAGCCTAATCCAAAGGCCAGAACTAATCATAGAACCTATAATACTACTTGACGTATTAGAGAAGATGACGATTGAGTTCAATTGTAAAATGAAGGAAAGCCTTATTAAAGAGATGAATAAGTGCCTTAACTATATTCTGAGGAAAATGGAGTCATCTACTAGTAGGATAGATAAGGGAAAGGTACATATGGAAGTATCACAGTTGCTAGTGATTGATGATGATTTATTTGGGATAAAAGAAAATCATGGAAGCAAGATGGCGAAGGAACTAGAGAGTACTACTATCACTTTTGACAAGCCCATGAGTGTGAGAAGGAGAGTACTTGATTTGATGACTTTGCTAAATAATTATAGAGCATACAAAAGGATTTAGGTGTAAAAGGCATGGATAAAAGGACCAATATTGAAAAGTTGCTTACCCATAAACCTGAGAAACTTCCAACTAATTTTCAAATGCCCGAGCTGTCAAAGTTTATAGGTACCCAAAATACAAAGAATAATGTCCATTCATACATATTGGTTATGAAAGCATCAAAGGTATCGACAGACACCATATTGAAACTTTTTAAGATGTCATTAAAGGGTTCTATTAAGACTTGGTATTTAAACCAGTTGAAGACTATCAGGGAAGACTAAAAATAACTTATGAAGGCTTTTAAGAATCATTACACTTGTAATTTAGACTTAAAAGTGACCCTATAAGATCTTAAGTCATTAAATCAAAAAACTGGGAAAGGTTTTAATGACTACATAAAGAGGTGGAAGAAAATGAACTTACAGGCAACTACTGGACCAACCAAAAAGGACTAAGTCAGGATGATTGTCAGAGGAACATTAGTTAGTATAAATACTAGATAAATGGCATATTGGTAAGGAATTTTGAGAACCTTAGGGAAGCCGAGTTGCAAGTTGAGTAGTTAGTGGTTGAATCAAAAAATAAATATTAAAGAAGAAGAAGTACCTCTCTTAGCCTTAAGGAAAAGGGAATAAGATGGCACACATGAATGCAATCAGGGCTCTAAGGTAGTTCATAGAATTAGGAATGTCTGTATCTAAGGCATTTGAGAGATTACAAAAGAAAGGGGTATTGAAGCCCTCAACATTGAGACCACATCCTAATCCACTACTAAGGGGTTCTAACACTAATGCATACTATGCTTTTCATTAAGAAACTAGGCATAAGATTGATGACTGTTACAAGCTAAGGTGTGAGCTTTAAGATCTTATGGATAATAAGATGATTATTTTTCATAATGTTGAAAGGCCAATTATAAAGAGAAATCCTTTTCCAAACTATCATAATATTCCACCTCCCAACTAAGGAACATTTATTATGGATTTTAGAATTCCTAAGGAATTTGTTGAAAAAGGTTGTTATTATGGTTTACTCCAATAACGCATGGGAGAGTTCAAATAAAGAGATGAAAAAAGAGAAAAGGAAAATGACGATTAAGTTATGGGAAGAAAGTGATAAAGAGAACAAAATGGGACGAGTGAATCATGCAACCTAAAGCAAAAAATATCATCTTGATAGAAAATCTCCTAAGGAACCGAGGGTGGATAAAGAAGGAGATGAGCTTATAGTGAAGAATAAGGATGAGGTTAACCTTATTTTAAGATAGTTGAAGAAGATATCATCCTAGACTAGTGAGTAGGAGTTGCTTATCACCTCCCAAAAGCATAAGGAGGTTATGGTCAAAACTTTGTCAAGTCTAATCATCTCCAAGGAAGTCACATCGAAGGATGTCATTGCTTCGGTCACCCATAAATGGAAAATCACTTTCTCTAATGAAGATTTGCCATCAGAGGGATGGGATCAAAATCTAGTCTTATTTATAATGGCTAAGGTAAAAGGGAAACACCCTATGTGTGATGGTTAATGATGGATCGATGATTAAAATTTATACTTTAAGGATATAGCATAAATTTGGGGTGTCAAAGAAAGATTTAGAGGCCTTAGATAGTATTATTCAACCCTACAATGATAACTAGAGGCTAGCGGCTATTGTATTCAAAACTATGGTGAAAACTAGGGTTATGGAGGCAATGGCAGAGTTCATGGTGTTGGATATCCTTATCACTTCTCACTGTTATTGGGAAGACCATCGTATCACCCATTGGGAGTAGTTCCATCCACAATACACCAGAAGGTTAAAATTCCTTACAAGGGTGAAGTGGTTACTTTTTATGTGAAAGTTGGCAAAATTATGTCAACATTGAGTATAGTTTTGTCATATCTTAAAGCTTTTTAAGTTACAGGAGTTACAAATAAATTGGTTGACCCGAAGGTGATAGGAATCATGAAGAATATGAGCTTTATACTAGGTCAAGATTAGAAAATAATTCTACAGGTGTGTCAAAGTGTCTAAAAATTCTGACTCAGACCACTAAAAGAGGACTAAGTTATCATAGAAAAGGAATTAAATTGGAAATGAAGGATTTACAAGGGCCTTTATCTTCTTTTTTTTTTTTTTTGTGAAAGAAGGAGAGGTAAGAAGTTAAGAAGGTCACTACTAATAAAGATGAGAAACCATTGAATGGTTTGGAGATGGGGTACAAGTTATCTAAACTACAAGAATTCATTAGATGATAAGAAGAAGAAAAAGAAAAAGAAGAAAAAGAAAAATAAAAAGAAGAAGAAAAAATGTAAGCAAATTGTAGGAGAGAAGAGTACTCAAAAATCAAGCCAGACTGTGATTTTATATGGGCCTCATACCACCTAATCGTGGAATGATAAGTGGAAGGCATCTAAGGAAGAACATGAGCAGTATTTGTTAGATCAAAAGTTTTAGACTATAGGTAAAGATCTCATAAAGAAGAAGTTTGGGATAACTAGTCAAGATGCCTCTCTCATGGATTTAAAATGGGGATCTACTAGGTCGTGCAAGTTTATAGAAGGCAAGTACACTAGGGTGAGCCTAGCAGATATTGAGAATATCATTATAAGTTCCATCGAGGGCATGGGTGATATTGAGAAAACATTAGCTCAGGCACCAGGTCATAAGCAAATTGAGCCAAAAGGGTGGCACTTTATGAGAGCTTTATAAAGATTAAACTAGGAGATAGTTAGATGGAGCAGGACTTTGAAGGGGTAGTAAAAGTTGTGACTAGCAAAGAATTTGAAAAGGAAATGAGTATAGAACATATTGGTGATTAGAATGCAACTCTAATGACTGATGGGAAGAAGGTTATGAAAAAAAAAAAAAAGAAGACCGATACTAAAGAGAGTCTTACTAATTTGCCTGAAGCAATGAATTTTCATAATACCATTAATGTTTTTATCTCTAGTCTCTCTAAAAATGATGACGTATTCATTTTCAAGTTTAAGACAATGAATAATGTGTTTGTTTACTTATGTAATATGTTTTGTGATGGTAGTGTGCATAGCATGCATCATTTCCTGAGTATATTTAATGTTAATTCTATGTATACCACTGTATTTATTCTTGGCACATATGAAAGTCCAAATATTTTGCTAATTGCTAGTAATGTCATACCAAAAAAGCAGAAGAAGTTTGAACAGTTGCTTAGAAAGTATAAGTGGGTCTTTCCTTTGACATATGAGGATATGCCAAGGGTTGATCGATGGACAACCTAGAATAAAATTTCAATTTATCTACACATGAGACTAGTAAAGCATAAGCTAAAAAGGATGAGACTAGAGTGGGCTCAATTAGTTAAAAAAAAGGTGGCAAAGTAATTGAATGAAAAGATTCTAGGGATAGTTGATTACTTGAATGTTTGGCCAACTTAGTATCGGTGCCAAAGAAGGATGAGAGGGTAAGGATGTGTGGTAATTATAAGGACCTGAATAAGGTTTGCCCTAAGGATGATTTTCCTGTGCCTTATATTGAAGTTTTAATAGATGGTATTGTAACATTTATCATGCACTCATTCATGGATGGATTCTTAGACTATAATCAAATCCTTATGGTTATCACTAATAAAGTGAAGATAACTTTTATTATAAAATGAGGAACATATTGCTACAAGGTAATGTCATTTAGGTTGATGAATGTAGGAGCAATGTATCAGCAAGTGACGACCACCTTATTTCATGATCTAATCCATAAAGAAGTAGAAGTGTATGTTGATGACATTTATGGTAAAGTCTGACATGAGGGAAAGACATTTTAAAGCCTTATAAAAATCTTGAAAAGGGTTTACAAGTATAATCTAAGATGAATCCTAAAAAGTGTATGTTTAGAGTCATATTTGGTAAGTTGTAGGGGCATGTCATAAGTAAGAAGGGTATTAAAGTGGATCCAAACAAGGTGAAGGCTATTTAGGGCATGCACACACCCAACATGAAAAAAGAAGTTTGAGGTTTCTTAGGCTGCCCACAATACATCAGTAGATTCATAGCTAGACTCACTTCTATCTATGAGCTTATCTTTAAATTATTGAAAAAGGACCAACTAAGTGAAGTGAAATAAGCAATGCCAAAAAGCCTTCAAGAGGATAAATAAGTATTTGACTAACTAGTCAGTTTTAAAGCCTTTAAAGCCAAGAAAGCCCTTGATTTTGCATTCAATAGTGGAAAAGAGTTCAATGGGTGCAATGCTAACACATGAAGATAACATAGGAAATTAACATATCGTATACTATATAAGCAAGAAGTTACTCCCTATGAAATATGGTCTAACCATGCAGAGAAAACATGTTTGACAATGATGAGGACTACAAAAAAGCTAAGGCATTATTTTTAGTCATATTATGTTGAGGTTGTTTTAAAGCTCAATCAGGTCAAATATATGTTCAAGGCCCTTTCCATAACCAAAAAATTAGAAAAATGGTTGATACTACTAACTGAATTTAACATCAAGTATATGACTAAGAAGGTGAGTAGTTGTGAAGTATTTGACATAACAACCTCTTGATAAAGAAGAACCTGAGCTTTCTTAATTCCCAGATGAAAGGTAAGGAGAAATTGAGCCTCAAGGTTAGAGGATATACTTTAATGGAGTAGTGAATAAGAAAGGTGCAAGTGTGGGGGTAATATTGATATCACCAAAAGCAGAGCTTTTTCCTATAGCCAAGAAACTTGATTTTAATGTAACTAATAACATGGTTGAGTATGAAGCCTATACACTTAGATTAAAGTCTTTAATGAAAATCAGGGTAAAGATAGCCAAACTGTTTAGGGCCTCATTATTAGTCATCTCCCTGGTAACTAATGAGTGAGAGCTAAAAGGAGGAATTCCTAAGCCCATATTTAAAGCATTTGAAGAGGCTGACGCAAAACTTTTAAAGAATCATATTTCACCACCTCCCACTAGAAGAAAATGGCATGGTTGATGCCCTTGCAACTTTGGCTTATATTTAGGATGGCCGAAAATGATGCTGATGAAACCATTACTCACACTAAAATATACTATACCATGCCATATTGACAAAGAACTGATGTAAGTGTTAGTAGAAAGCTACCCATAGTACTAGGACATACATAAGTACTTAGAAAAAGGAAAGTACCTTAAAAAGCCTAGAAAGAAGGACAATGATATAATTCAGAGACTGACATCACAATTTATAGTCTATGGTGGTATGATATACAAGTGGTTGTTGAAAGGAGTCCATCTAAAGTGCTTGATAGAGGAAGAAATGAATGAAGTCATAGAAGAGGTGCATGTAGGGATTTTATAGTTCCCATATGAATGGGAAGTGCTGGCAAGGAAAATTTTAAGGATGGGTTATTGTTAGACCATTATGGAATAAGATTGTATTCAAATGGCTTGAAGTTGGCGCAAGTGTTAGGTTTCACAATAGCTTCAATCACTTACCTCTTATGGAATTACAGAATCTAACGTCACCTTGCTCATTCATAGCATGGGGTATTGATATGATAGGAGAAGTTAGACCATCTTCTATAAGGAGGCATGGGTACATCATTGTGGTAGTGGATTACTTTTCAAAATAGTTGGAAGTTGAATGTTGTAGTAAGCTTAGGGAAAAATAGATGGCTTAGTTCATAAAAAAAAATCTCACTTGTCAATATGGTGTGCCACACCACATCATGACAGGTAATGGAGTACACTTTCAGGCAGAGGTCAAGCTGATCCTGGAAAAGTACAATGTGATTAATCATAAATCATCCCCTTATAGGCCAAAAGCCAATAAAGTGGTAGAGGCATCTAACAAAAATATTAAGTTCATCCTTACCAAAATAGTGGAAACCTATGGGGATTAGCCTGATAAATTGCCTTTTTCATTATGGGGATACTAAACTGTAACTAAAACTTTGACAGGAATGATGTCGTACTTCATTGTGTATGGAATAGGAGTGGTATTACCAATTAAGGTAGAGATGAAGTCCTTGTAGGTGTTACTCGGGTAAAAAATTCATGAGTGTTAGTGGGTAAGAAGCAAGTTTGTGTAGTTAGCCTTATTGGACAAGAAAAATCTGAAGGCTCTCTACCATATCTAATCATACCAAGCTATAGTGGCCCACACTTTTAACAAGAGAGTTAAGGTGAGTACCATAAGGGTTAATGATTTAGTGTTGAAAACAATTAGACCATAAACTAAAGATCCCAATGGAACGTTTAAGCTAAATTGGGAAGTTTCTCATGTGGTCAAGCATTTGTATTCAAGTAGAGCTATGAAGTTAACATATGTGGATGAGAATGATTTCTCTAAGCTAATAAACTTGGATAGGCTAAAAAAGTATTTTATTTAAGGATGTAAGAAAAGTAAAGTAAGCATGCTAAGTCGAAAATTCGAAAGGGCAGCTTAAATAAAAGTTAGGGCATAAAAAAAAAAGAAAAATAGTATGTTATGTTAAAAATCCAAAAGGGCAATTAGGGCATAAAATACATAATAGTTAAAGCAAAATTCAAGAGAGAGTGATTAGCTTCTAGGGATACTAATATGAAGATGACGAGACACAAGGTAATGGAGAAGATGGCCATAATGAAGAATAGAGGACTAAATGAGCTAGTGGCATGTAGCAAGACATGTAGTAAGACAATCAGATGATCTAATGTGCCATTATTAAAAGTAGTGACCATGAATTTAATTAAGGTGTAACATGTAAAATGAAATGATCCATATTGGCATGATATCAAATGGAAACACATTAACATAATAAAACAACATTAGTTAGACATGTCTTTAAATTATACTTAATATAAGAAGTTTTCATGAAAGATCATTATTTGTCATAGTTAATATTTGATGAGATAAAGAAGGGCTTGCAACTCTAAATATCATGTAACCAAGCCACAAAGTTAGCATCATCCTTAAGGTCAGAATCTTTGACAGTGAAGAAGTCGTACATGTAGTAGTTCACCCATGTGGCACCCACCTTATCTAAGAAGTGCTAGGTTAAAGATCCCTATGTGAAGGAAAAGAGGAAGGGAACCTCATAATAAAGAGCATTAAATTGGCAACATTCTTTAACTAGATCATAGAAAGTGCCAAATGAAAGAGCTAAGATGATCATTTAGTCTTCATAGGTCCTTATGGTAACTCTCACTAGCCCTAACCATGAGCAAGTCCAATGGATGTCAGAAGCACTAATATGGGAGAGCCACTCAGTCTACTCAACCTTAGTTATAGGAAGTCTTGATATATGACGAATTAGCTGAGGTTGTATGTAGTAGATCATCACATTCACAATGAGAACAACTAGCAAGCCCAATCTCTCCTGTAACAATATCTTAAAAAATCAATAATTAATTAGTAAAGGATTGTTAGGTTGAAAATCTGAAAGGGTGCCTAAGCAAAAATGAGTAGCTTGTTGGATTGAAAACTCGAGATGGCAATCTAGGTAAAAGTTAGGACATAATAAGAAAAAATAATAAAAATACATAGGAGGCTGCATATAAGGTTTATACTTAGAGTAGCAATAGACTCCCAGAGAAAGAATCACTAACACCAAATGACACCTTATTTAAGCTCATGATGGTCTCAATTAAAATTATTAGGATGAGAATTTTCTCAAGCTCAGCCTCTTCCAAAAGCAATAAAATATGTATTTTTATCTCTTTATCATTGCGCCTTTACAAGAACTCCCCCATTAATATTGCTATAATGCAGGCATATGTTGGATAGGTGTGACCTCTAGAAGGATGAAGAGTGAGAAATGAAGACATGAGAATTTTCTCCTCATCTAAGTGTACTGGGGTACTTTATCATACAGTAGATCGAATAACTCCATCATCTTCTGAATGTCTAGGTAACCTAGATGTGGCAAGGCAATTTGATCTATGGCTATGACATGACAATCAAGAATGGCATTGAATTCCTCTAGTAGGGGTAGATTTCAATGTCCCTAAAATAAAAAGAATGGTTAGTGGGATTTCATGTAACATCTTTATCCTCATTCACTAACATTCTCAGATGAATACACCCATTGGATAAATGATTTGCAATCCCATATGAACATTCCCACTGCATAAGTGATCACTTAAATATGTGAATTTGATAAGCATAATGATAACACTTGTACTATCCCATTAAGGGCCATTGAATATAGATATGATGTTTGCATAACTGCATGACAAATTATCACATGTTGTGTGCATGTTATGATATCTTAAATAATTTAGATTTAGCACTTGTTAGAAGTATAAAAGGCATATGGGAATTGTTAGAGGGATAAAGGTGATGGAGTGAAGAAGAGAGACTAAAAGAGAAAAATTGAACTTCCAACTAATAGTAGCAAGCCACCATGATTTTATCGTATTATAATAGGTATACAAAATGAATTTCTCTTCCTCTAGGAGCAAATTATAGATGAAAAAAAATATTGGCACTTATTAGAAGCATAAGAAGCACATAAGAATTATTAGAGGGATAGAGGTGATGAAGGAGTGAAAAAAGAGGGACTAAAAGAGAAAAATTAAACTTTCAACCAATAGTAGCAAGCCACCATGATTTGTCTTATTATAATAGGTATGCAAATTAAATATCTCTCCCTTTATGAGTAAATTAAAGAGGAAAAAATGTGAGGGGTGCAACAAAAGGAAGAAACCTAAGAAAGAAAAAAAGTAAATGAAGAAAAAGGAGAAGAAGAAGAAGAAGAAGAAGAAGAAGAAGAAGAAGAAGAAGAGGAAGAAAAGTAAGCTAGTTAGGAAGAAACTTTAAACTTTTCTAGTTTTGGAAAAAGAGCTAAGCAATTTTGTCTTCTTCCCATATTAAATTCCTCCCCTATTGCATGTTAAAAATGCATAATTCGAAAGAATTATGAGTTAATTATAGGTAGAGCTCATGTGTGAAAGTTGAAGCTTAAGAGAAACAATAGCTAATTGTGCTAGTTTTGTTGTTAAAGAATATTGTTGCATTCATGATTTCATAACCCTATAAGAGGAATTAGGGAAAGTGTAAACCACAAAATTTATAGATTCATAACTCATATAAATGCTTATAAAATGTTTTTGCTTAATTTGTCATGTGGAAAGAGATATCAGTGATTTGATCTTATCTTCTCCTCTCTCCCTATATAAAGAGTCTTTGAATGTAAAAATTAGAACCATTTTGGCAATAAACTATCTTTGTTCAATATACATAATGAGTCACTAAGTTTCTCTAGCCTGAGGCCAACATGAGTACTACTTTCATTCTCCTAATCTCTTGTGTTCTTATGTTTTGAGTCATACAGGCACATGCATAAGAGTAGAAAGGACAGTGGCTTGTTGGTTTGAGTTGATGCTGTGTTTGCCATAATCATACGTGCTAATATACCTGTGGTAAGGTTTGTTAGTCTATTATTGCTGTTCATAGTCATAGCAGTATACTGCTCCAAAGCTTAGACTGATGGATAGAGGCCCAAGGCTCTCTTTAGTTATAGATTTATGTCTCATATAGATGTTTATTAAATAGTTTTTCCAAATATATTATGGGTAAAGAGAAATTGCTCCTTCATCGTGACTAATTCTAAACACGTTGAAACTTATTCTCCTTGAGACTGATCATTTATTTTGATGACATTATAGACTGAATTAAAAAAATGTATAAAGCATGAAAAATTTTCCTTTATGTGTTTTATAACTTTTTGAAAATTATTTTTGCAATTTTATCTGTACAAGTGGAGATATGACTAAGATTGCAAGACCTTATCAAACTATGGCCACATTAAAATAAGGTAAAATTAAAAAATTCACCTTATTTTCTATAGGCCTTATATTGACCTGAATTTTAGCTATGTTGTATCAATATGTGTCTAGTTTATTTTAAAAAGAATTAAGCCATTTAGATATATATATCAAGAGTTATTAATGTTAGAGTGTAGCAAGGTTAGGTTGCCATGCAAGAATAATAAGTGTAAGTACTAGGTCCAGTTGCATGGGACATGACTTTAGTCTTGTACCAAGCATGCAAACTTATTTTGAAATATTTATAATCATATATGTATCAAATTTTAGGATCTAAACACATTAAGGAAGCCCAAGAGAGAGGTTCAAACCTACCATAAAGGTTGGTTGCATCAAAGAAGAGTAAAAGCCATAATTGGATTCTAATGTCTATGTGTGGTGATTTTAAGATATGATTGGGTTCTATTTTGAGTATATGTAATTGAATTATAACATTTTAGATTTGAATACAAATCAAGTGAGAATTGCATGATTTTAATGATTAATTTGAATACAAATCAAGTGAGAATTGTATAATTTTAATGATTACTTAGTACACCATTGTAAATGAACACTTACATATGGCACTAAAAGGATATTGTGACCAGCTTGTCAAATACTTGCAAATCACTTGACAAAGGAACTAATATGTCCTATTATGGCACATGTTATTGATTAGATGAATCACATATTATATGCTAGCTAGCAAAATTAAATGCCACTTGATTCACATGAATTCTCCAGAGCAGTGTTTGTCACGTAAGGTCACAACAAAATCAAATACTTTATTTCATTTGCACTTGCATAAGTTAATGTTGTGAATGCTAAGGGAAGAATGTTTAGAGAACATGTAACCCCAAAGCATTGGACTCACTCCTTTACTTTGAATGATGTGTTTTGAATGATAACAAAATTATGGTTTTTAATGATAACAAAACTAAGAGAAGTTCTAATGTTTTGTACTTTATTGTTTATTTGATGTTTTGAACAGACCCAACAAATGTTAAAAGGGGAGATTGTTCTGAATGCTAGAGGGAGAATGTTTGGAGAACATATAAACCCAAGACTCGACAAACATAAAAGGGCTAAAACAAGTTCAATGGGTGTTATGCAAGTTGAACAGACATTGAACATCTCCCAATAGGCATTGGACCATTCAACGAGCATTGAAGGCTATTAGACCTCGCAACGGGCATTGATTGGATGCATCTCTTTTGCCAAAGTCTTTTGGACCGTGCAACGGGTGTTGTCCCATTACAACAGGTGTTGGAGAAGTGCTCTAGGTTGAGTTGTGTTGGACTTCACCACGGGCATTGAAGTTTCGCAAAGGGCATTAATCTGAGCTAGCAATAGACATTGTAAATTTGTAATAGGCATGGGAAAAGTGTCCAAGCCTAAGCTAAAGCTTTTGAAACCCAAAATGGACATCATCATTTCTCAATAGGCATTAAATTAGTTTCCAACAGGCATTGTGAATTGTTCAATAGGCATGGAAAGTAACTGTGCAAAGTTTGAAAAATAGAGTATGAAGTTCAAGCTTTTTAGAAATGAACAACTTGTATTGTTCTCTCTCCAATAGGCATTGTAGTCAAAGTCAATGGGCATTGAAAGGCATTTAATAAGCATTGGAAGCAACCATTATACGTTCAACAGGTGTTGATGAAGAGCAACGATTGTTGTCATCTCTAATGACTAGTTTTACAAAAAAGCTATTAGACATATCATCAACTGTTCCAATAGCTAGTTTTGGAGCTTGGCTATATAAGATACATTTTTAAAGTTCAAAAAGGTTAGAAAAAAGGCTAGAAATCTTTATGAACATCTTTGTAACTCTTTATACAAACCTTTTGGGGTCTTTCTTATAATTTGGGTAAAGTAAGGTTTGTTTTTGTTACTCTTTTTTAGAGTAGGTTTTTCTTAAGCACTAATTATGTATTAGCTACCTATTTGAAAGGCTTAGATACTCTTGGATCTTTCCTTACTATTGGTTGTAAAAGTGTGTATTGTGCCTAGAAAAATACCAAGGGGTAAGTTCTTCTTGGAACTGTAAAAGGAAAGGTTGTCCTTGAGCTTATAAAAGGGAAGGTTCTTCCTTAGCCTAGAAAAGGGAATGTTTTATTCTTGAGCCTAATAAAGAATAGATAGGCCTAAGTGAAAGCTTAAGGAGTGGAGTAGGCACATTATTGAACCACTATAAAAATCTTTGTGTTTGATTTATATGTTTGCTCCTAGTGTGGTTCTGTTTTTATTTTTTATTACAACCCAATTCACCCCCTTCTTGGGTTGCCTCATCACCATTCAATCTAACATTTGGTATCAGAGCCTAACCTCTTTCAAAGTTTAAGTGCAAGAGCGATACAGTCATGGCAACCATTAAGTCTTCTTATTATGGAAGCTTCCTAAAAAATGGACCTACTCAAACCAAAAGAAGCAATATGTCCACAGAGTTAGAAGACTAACACCAAGAGGAAAGAATGAGAAGAAGATAAATGAATACCACATCCACAAGTAATGATAAATTCTCCTGTAACAAAAGGATAAAAAGGAGGAAAGCCAAAAAGAAAGTGAAAGATGGATGTCTAATAGCCATGAAGGATGAATTGAATAAGGACTCCCCTAATGAGGTATGTGAACTTAATGATGATATCGAAAACATGTTCACAGTAGAAAATCTGACCAAGGCTCTAAAATCAACAAATAATGACTTGGATAAATGTTTCTCTCAAAATAACATTTTGAGAAATAAAAATGAATTATTGAAAAATAAAATTTCTTTGATTTGCTAAAATTAGAAATATGCTTCTAAATGAAGTTGACTGTTTGAGAAAAGAAAAGGTGGAATTCATTTCAAAAGCTTTTTTCTTAGATTCTATGAAAGAGAATTTTTGAAAATGAAAATTGATGCTTTGGAAAGGAAAATGTAGAGTTGAACTCTTAAAAGAAACTTTATGAATCTCTTTCCAAACAAAATGAGAGTTTAAAAAGAGGAGGTTTTGGATTTGAAAAACTCTTATAATTTACTAAGGGAAAAGAAAAACTAGATTTACTTTTTTGGGCTCCCAAAGAGATGCTGATGTGAAACATGACATTGGATATAATCATGACTCTTCTGCACTTTTAAATGTGTGTTTGTTAGAGCTTCACCATTTAGAACACCTAGTCTCCAAGGTGTTGAATTGTAAAGCTCTTTACAAAAGGCTAACGCGCATGCAAAGCCTAAGAGCACTACATTAGCAAATGTATACACTAAAAAGCCTAGGCAAAAGGCTAATCATGCTTACATGTATGCATACCATAAGCCTATAAGGTAAAATGTGATACACTCTGCACCTAAAAGAAAAATTACAGGTGATCACACACATTATAGGGTGCACATATACAAATCACATGTACATAATTATAGTTGCAATTACCGTCACTCTCGAAGGCTAAAGGCAATTCATGCCTTTATTTATAGATTATACATATACCTAAATAGGCATCAGTTTGTGGTCACCTATATTAAATGGGTTGTACTTAACGTATACATGTATTGAATAAGAAAACTGACATGCCTTTTTGGTCGTGTATGAATGATATGTTAACCTTTATACATTTGATTACTTAGACATGAATGTCATGCTTAATAAATGTAAATGGGTGTTACATCCAACACATCACAAGCCGCCCAAAGAAAATCTAAGTCAAGTTAGATAGATAAGAAGTAACAAAGAGCTTTAAGGATCGCCCAAGGCAAATCAGACCAACTTTGGGTTGAGAGACCTTAAAAATGCTCTAATTATGGTAAAAAAAGGTGAAAAAGGTATATTTGGAGGTTGAAATCACATATTTATATTTATAGAAGAGAGAGAATATGTTTAGTGCTTAATAGCTATGAATACTTGTAGAGGGTTGCAAAATTGCACAAGTAATGTATACAGGCAATAAATGATTTATACAGATAACTTAGTGGTCTGTACATACCACTTTTTCCTATAGAATTTTAGGCAGAACTTTCCTTGTATTTTAGACTTATTAGTTGCTTCACACATGTTTCAAAAAGGATGTATATGAGTATATGTGCAAAAGGTGAAAAATATCACAACCAAGCAAACAGAGTGCAACTAAAAGAGCTAGAATCAAAATAGTGCCTCCATACTAAAAAGTTTTAAAGTTTAGCAATAAGAAATGAAGGCAAAATCACCTAAGTTGTATCCTAAAAAGTCCCAATGTTCAAATTAGCATCCAACAGCAATATGGCTTTTAAAATTGTCTATATATTTTTCCAACAATGCTAGAAATATCCACAATATTTAGTGAATGTACAAAAAAAAGACTTAAAAAGTAGGTAGTATATGGCTGAATCATTATCCCTAAAAGTAGTCTCCTCACTCTCAAGTTCTCAAATGTCAATGGCAACATTATCTCAATTTGAGGCTCTATCATTGCTTGATGCTACTTCACTTCTTATAGCTTTTGTGTAAAGCACTAGACCATCTCTTGTAAAACACTTGAGGTTTAAGATGGATAGGACATTAAACACATAAGCACACTCATAAATATGCATACATAATTCATATTTCTTTTTAATTGCTAACTTGCATTATTTGAGTATGCTATGTTACTGCTCTCTTCAGAGCGACAATTTAGTCCACCATCGCCTTAGCCTGGACATAAGGAATTTGTAAAAGATATATCATGTGAGTGACATACAAATAGATCCAAAGGCATAATGAACAAAGGTACAAAATAAAAGATACCCACATAAGTAGTGTCAGTCAGCTTGAAAGTGCACAATGAATGGGTAATCTCCAGTGACATCATCAACCCAATCAACAATGCCATAAAACATTCGTTCAGGCTGTCGAGGATGGGATTGAGCTCACCTACCACTATAAGATCCAATCCTCCGATAGGAGAAGTATGGGCCCTCTTATGACCCCCAGACGATAAGATCGGGCTCTATAAGCCTTCGCTCAGTATCCAAGATCGTCACTCAAGCCTTATGTAAAAAATAAACCCCTCATGTGCCTCATACCATGAAAATGCCCAAGCTATTACCTCATCTATTGGAATCATCCTTATAAGAGTCTCGATCATCTAAGTCTAATAGGTGATCCTATCCATAATAAGATGTTCTCCTAGTATGAACTGCAGAGATGCCTGAATCATTGAAATGAGTGGCAAATGAGATAACCCAGGAATGCAACACCATAATTTTGTCTTATTGCGATAGGCTTACAAGTGGACTTTTTGATAGTTTAGGATCAAAATTAAGGGGTTAGAGGTGAGGTACTATAGAAGGAAGAGAGAGAACTAAGGAAGAAAGAAAAAAAGGATGAAGAAAAAGAAGAAGAAGAAGGAGAAGGAGAGGAAGAAGTGTGGCCGGCCTAGGAAAGAGTCCTAAGGTTTTCTAATTTTGGGACAATTGGTAAGTTAATTTATCTTCTTCTCAACTAAAACTAATCTCTCATGACATGTCAATCATGCATGGTTAGTGAGAATTATGGAGTAATTAAGGTAGAGCTCTTGGATGGAAGTTAAAATCCAAGAGAATAAGAGCTGTTTCTATTAGATTTTGCTGTTAGGCAGGATTTTGTACCCACGATTTCATAACCCTATAAGAGAACTTAGGGAAAGTACAAAATATGAAAGTTGTAGCATTATATCCCATATAAATTCATATGAAACAGTTTTGCTTGATTTAGTGTGTGTGAGGAGTTATGGCTACTTCATTAGGGCTGGTTCATAACCAACCGAGATGACTTCAGTCTTTCTGTTTTCTTTAATTTTGATGGCCTTATGCTCTCATTTTGACAAAGTGTAAAACATTAAATTTGTAGGGTTATATTCCCCTCTAAAAACCTATAAGGAAATTTTGATTGATTTGTTGTGTGGAAAGAGATATGGCTTATTGATTGAGACTGACCCTGCACTCGGATGAAACCCCACACTTCTTTTAATTCTGTTTTGCAAAAATTTGATGGCCATAGATTCAGAATTTGATGATGTTCAAAACTTGAAAGTTGTATATTTATATATGATATACATACCTGTGAAATATTTTTTCCAAATCTAGCATGGTTGTTGAGATATTGTCCCTTCATTATGACTGTTTGTCAACATGTTACAAACCTGTTCACCTTGAGATTGGTCCTTTGTTTTGGTGACCTTATAAACTGAATTAAACAATGAGTAAAACATGAAAAATGTTAATTTATATTTTTTGTAACTTATGGTTGATTATTATTACAATTGGATTTCTACAATTTGAGATACACCTAGGAATGTAAGACCTACTCAGACTAAGCCAACATTGCAATAGGGCAAAATTTAAAAATTTACCACATTTTCTGTATGTATGATATTGGCTTGAAATTTGAATATGTTGTATCATTATGTGTCTAGCTTGTTTTAAAAAAAATAATCAAGTGGATAAGTATATATAGAGTTATTGTTGTGAGAGTGTAGCAAGCTCAGGCTGTCATATAAGGAAAATATGCATAAACACTAGGTCCACTTGCAAGAATCATGCCATAGTTGCATACCAAGCGTGCGTAATCATTTTGACATACTTATAAACATGTATGTATCAAATGTTAGGATCTCAAAACTTTAAGGAAGCCCTAAAAAGAGAACCAAACCTACCATAAAGGTTGGTCACATTAAAAGTTGAGTAAAAACGATAATTAGATTCGAATGTGTATATGTGTGATAATTTTATGATATTATTATGTCTTATTACATGTATATATGACTTAATTGTTACCTTTTATATATGAATACAAGTCAAGTGAGAATCATATGCTCTTAATTATTACTTGCTATAACATTTGTGAATGAGCACTTGCACATGGAACTAAAAGGACGTTGTGACCGGCTTGTCAAACACTTGCAAATCACATGGAAGATGGACTAATATGTCCCATTGGCACATGTTATTGATCACGTGGAAGATGGACCGATGGGTCCCATTAGCATATGTTATTGATCAAATTAATCACTTGTTATATGTTGGCCAACAAAATCAAATTGAATCACATGAATTCCCGGGAGCAGTGTTTGCCTTGCACGGTGATGACAAAAATTAATCTATTGCACTTGCACTTGCATAGTCAAATGTTATACTTGTATTGTATCTTGATGATATTTGATTGTTGGTTGTGATATAAGAATCTGATTATTATTTTTATTCATTGTGTCGCGACTCACCAAATCGTAATTATATTTTTCAGATATCGAAGAATATGGATTGGACACTTTGGTGCTTAGAGTTATGCATTGAGACACATGGACCACAAGTCATCGACTAAATTCCAACTCTCTCTCTCCTTGTGTCATGTACATACATTTAGATAGGAACTAGTTATGGTCACTAGTCTTGACATTAGTTAACAAATATGTACATTAAATACATGTTTAATTGTGTATGTATGATGAATAAAACCATTATGCATATGTATGTTAAACATGAATGCTATGAGTTTTATAAATGGAAATGGTCATTATAGTTTATAATGCTTGTTTTTCATTTCTAGAAAGCTTAAACTTTATGCTCTATTTTTTGAACTTGACACAGTTGCCTTCCATGCGTGTTGAGCAATTCACAATGCCTATTGAAAACTCCTTCAATGCTTATTGAGAAGGGCCAATGCCCGTTTCGAGTTCTTAAATTTTTAGCTCAAGCTTGGACAGTTTTCCAATGCTTGTTACGAGAATACAATGCTTGTCGCTAGGCTAGATCAATGTCCATTGCAAAAATTTAATGCCCATGGTGAGGTCCAACACATTTCAACCTAGAGCACTTCTCCAACACCTGTTGCAAAGCGACACGCCCGTTGCGAGGTCCATAAGACTTTGGCAATTTACAACAATGTCATTGTTCATCC
The DNA here is from genome assembly GCA_949677035.1 of Omphalea diandra. Classification (NCBI taxonomy): domain Eukaryota; kingdom Viridiplantae; phylum Streptophyta; class Magnoliopsida; order Malpighiales; family Euphorbiaceae; genus Omphalea; species Omphalea diandra. Next base: position 42,623 of record CATIWR010437687.1, on the reverse strand, counting down.
TTCAATACCCCTTGAATGGTCCAATGTTCGTTAGGAAATGTTCAATGCCTTTTGAACTTGCACAATGCCTATTGAACTTGTTATGGTCCTTTAATGTTCATTGGGTTTTGAGTCATATATTCTCCAAAATTCTCCCCCTAGCATTCACAACAATCTCCCTTTTAACATTCATTAGGTATGTTCAAATTATCCAAAAACACTAAATTACAAACTTTAGAACTTCTTTGGTTTTATTATAGCTTTGTTATCATTTAAAACATATCATTTAAAGTAGAGAAGTGAGTCCAATGCCTTAGGGTCATATGTTCTCCAAATATTCCCCCTAGCATTCATGACATGAATCTCTTCCTCCTCTTTCATAGTCACTATCTAGAATATGTCTGAAGGTGGACATAAGGGAACAGGCCGAGCATTTAGCCCCTCATATCATCAGAAGATCATTCCCTAAGTACTACCCCCCGGAAGGAGGGACCCACTAGCAAGTTCCACCCATAGGAGTAGTCTTTTGCCTCTACCACCTTAGACTGCCATGCATCACTGAACCCCCCTCTAATATGTGCAAAGCTACAAAAAAGAAAGCAACCATAGCTTATTGTTGTAGGTGTATGATCAATATTAACAAATAATATAGGGAACTATTTCTTCCTGTAGGGCAAAAATACCTAGTCTAAGGTGATAGCGTTTAGGCGGCCACTCTTAATCTACCAACAACTCGCAGTGATGAGTGATGCTCATAGCCTAAGCCTGCCAATAAAGCACAATGTCAGTTTAAAAATAACTAAAAGGGAATAAGTAGACAAAGTAAAAAGTTCTAAAAATACTCACAATAAGCACACGCCAGACGCCTCCCATATAAGACTGGCCCCTACTACACTGACCCAATAACCTTTATAAATAGGCCAGTGTAATAGATCCCTAATTGAAATGGCAAATGAGTCCTAAGTCCTCTATTATCGGTAATAGGAAGATGTGTACTATGTTTGACAGGTTCCCAAATAGGATTTCTCGCAAGCTATACAACATAAAATATTGAGCTTCCTGGTCTGTCACCTCCTATGGACTATCATTACAAAAAGTGGAAGCATCGATTTTTAGGATAGTCCATTCAAAGGAGAAACTTCCCTTTGTCCGAGGAATACAACTTAGGATCTGGTGGACATAATACCTCTATAGCATTAGCTCGTGCACACTAAAGTTGGTGGGAAAAGAGATACTTGAGAAGTGGATCTCGATCAAGTATGTAAAATCCCTAGGAATGATTGTCATCTCCCCTATCAATGGCAAATGAAAAGTATAGATGGTGTCCATCAATCACTTTGCTAGTGCCTCAGTCATGGTAGGGTCACTTCATAGGACCTTCTTCGACAACATTTAGAGAAATGACATGAGGTCGGTCTCCTATAGGCAAGCAATGACCAAAGGGTTCAACTACCTAAACCAAGCCCCAATTGGGGCAATTGCTCCATTTCCTTTATTGAATGAGATGTTGCCTTGCAAAGAAAAATGGCAATGAATAAGCAAAAAAGGAAGCAAACATTTAATTTGTATACAACATAAAGAAAGGCAAATAAAAGAGAAATAAAAACAATGAAAAGTCATGCACATACAAGTAAATCAAGATCACATAAGTGGGATAATAAAAGAATTAAGTCACTAGTCCAAGGTATATGAAATATTTGGTTTTTCAAATAGTAAAATAGCATTCTATACATTTTCATGCACAAGTGATCAAATGATTCAAGGAAAATTCAAAAGGCATGGAATAATTAACCCTGGGTGTGATAAGACCATTTGCAATGTTTCATAAAAAATTATGAAAATTTGTTTACCATAAGATGTTGCAAAAGTCTTATATCAAGTTTAGTAGTTATGTGGAAGATTCCATAACACCAGTACAACTCAATTTGAAATCAACAATAATATTTGTAGAAAATAAATTAGAATACTAATAAATTATTAATGAACCTTAGATTTCAAAAGGCATAGACGTGTAAACTAATGACAATAAAGTTGATTGGCATACAATAAGAAAATTTTCTCAAAGGTTAAAGGGCAAGTGTTCTTTCCTTAGTACTGAATATTTTTTAAGCTAACCTAGTGTTCGCATGTAAACAATAATTCTACGCCAGTGTCTAAAGTCTATATTGATGAAAGTGAAAAAAATAATAATAAATAAATTTCAAAAAGTAGAAGAATAAAGAAAGAAGACCTACCATACTTAAAGTTTGCTCTTGCTAGATGACAGTATAGATTGTAGACCATCATTCTATCTTAATAAGATTTGAAACCCTATAAAATGATCTTTGCAGTCACCTTTATTCGAAGGTTTACCTCTAGAAAGCCCCACTAACCAATAATTGCCTTAGAGCATTGTAAATAATATCATCCTTATTAAAGAACTCCTCAAGAGCATCGAATATATGATCGTCAAATCCAGCCATTGAAAAAATTTGTAAGCAAAGGAAAAGCCTAAAAGATCTAAGTTTAAAGAATTCTAGTGAGGGAAAGAAGAAAGAACAAAATGAGGCTCGAAGCTTTCTACCACCTTTATACAAAGGGACTTATCTATACAAACAACTAATACCCCTCTGTATAGCATGATTTAATGTCACTTCGCTTTTCAGACAAGCCTTATCAAGTTGGTTATACAAATAACCAATGCATCTGTAGAACTTGCTAAAAATCAATGGAAAAGAAAAATGATCCCTAAGACAGAATTATCAAATTGCCCTTGACATCACCAAGCTTGAAAGGACCAATCCAACCCTCTATTATTCTGCTGTGTAAAATTACCAAAATTGCCCTTGAAATGATAAAATTACAACCCAGAGATACCAAGAGAAATTCTAAAATAGAATCTACATTTTGAAAGCTATCCCAACCAGGGGCATTCACCTAACTAAATGCCTAACAACATCAAGTTACAAATAATTACTCCGGCATAGGGACACCTTCTCAATAGTCATAATGATAAAAGTCCACTCCCTAGAGGTTAAGAAGACTACAATGATACCAAATAATATTTTAATATGCCAAAAGGGCATTTATGACGTAAAATATTCTTTGAGAATTATGCAAGAACTAAAATCCTTTGTTAGACGGGCTAAGACACTTCAAATAGATTCAATAACATTTGTAGCTTAAAAAAGGCTATTGCAAACATTCAGAATACACTAGGACCTGTTAGAAAGCTATCGAAAAAAACCTAGTACTTATTATATAGTTGTTAGGACACACAATACCCATTTGATAGTTGTTAGAAGTGCATTGAACATTCAAAATGCACTGATACTTGTTAGAAAGCTACTAAAATAAAACTTAGTACTTGCTAGAGAGTTGTTAGGTGATAAATTTGGCCAAGTCAAGTGCAACAAGCATCTATTACAACTTTAAGGCCTAATTATAAGAGAAAGGCTAAAAAAGTTTAAAGAAGCACTTAGAGCTTTTATACAAGGAAATATATGGAAAGAATTGGCTCAAATAGACCAAGGATTGCATGAAGCCCAAATGCATAAGGATGGGAGCTTGGTCTCTTCAAGTGGATTAATTTAATCCAATGAAGCCTAATTGATGAAGGTGACCAAAGCCCAACACCATTCTGCAATAGCATGGAATTAAGCCCAAAATGTAAAGAAAAGCTTCAATGTTAAAAATCCATGCCAGATTTGCTTAATTGGCATTAGTTGGCATTATCTTCCTATTGCCATAAGGAATTCTCCTCATTAGTTGAATATCATGTTGCTTTTAGTTAGGATTTTGTAGTTAGTTATTTATTTGTGTAAGGAACCTTGTAATAAGGTATTTTAATATTAGAAATTAGCTAGGCTAGAGCATGGAAACTAATAGGATTACTTAGGCCAGATCATAACAGCCAATAGGATTATTTGCTTTTAGTCTTTATGTGAGAGGTAGATTAGTTCTCTTATAAGATTTAGGAGTTGTAAATTCAGCCAGTGCATGTAAGGTAGAATTAGGGAGGGTTTTATAGGGTTTTCTTAACATTTATGAAGGGTATTTAAGCCCCTATTTGATTATTAATAAGAGGATAAATGATTTTTTCTTAAACTTTGTGAGATTGATTCGCTTTTTGAGTTCTTGAATAGACTTAGTAAGATTGTTAAGTGAGCTTGATAATTGCACAAAATTAGTTTAATCTAATTTTTAAATTGCTGGCTTCATTTAGGATTGAGATTAACACAACTTAAATCATATATTCCATATTGCTAGAAATAAGTTTTCTAGAGATCTAATTTAGATTTAAGGATTTATCATCTTTTTTATCTTTGAATTATACTTGGGACTTGTGTTCATCAAATGGGTTAGAAGCTAATTCCACCTCATTTACATTAGATTGGTATCAAAGCCAAGGTTATTCAAGATCAAAAGTGTTATTCTTGCATTGTTCTTCATTATTTGCTTGTGTTATTGTGATTAGATCATTCAAATCACATTCTGCCTCTTCTTCTTCTTATTTCGATTTCATTAATTTTCTTATGTTCCATTATCTTTTTCTTTGTTTTCTTCTATCAAATTTGTTTGTCTCATCATATTTAATCATTATTTTGTATCATAATTCCATTCTGGTTAGTTTGCATCAAGAAAATCATAAAAAACTTCTAAATTGCAAATTAGCACTCCATCATTGACACTTCAGTTTCATTTTGTTCCATTGTGTTACATTTTATTTTCTTTAATCTCCATCATTCAATTAGTGTGTTCCATCATCAAAAAACACGCTTGCAAAGTGGAACAAGTTGCTTTTCAAAATTTCCTTAGAACAAGAAAAATTGTGAATTGATCAATTCTAAAACTAATTTTGTTCTACATATTCAATTAAGTTCCAATCTATTTTTATTTTTCATTTTCAATCAGTATATTAGCTTGATTTATCATCCCATATCAAATTTCAATAAAAAAATTCCATAAGGATCTCATACTTTTGCAAAATTTCTTTAAATTAAGGAACTTTGCAAAATAAGCTTATTTCCTTGTTCTGGTTGGATTTCTTAGTTTCTTTCAATTCAAATTCATTTCTCTTTGTGGATTAACCTTTATTTTGTCCCCAATTTCAGATTTGAAGTGTTTAATTCAAGAAATTCCTTGAAATTTGAAAGTTTGCCTAAATTTCCTTAAATTAAGGAAACTTGATTTTTAGCTTGTGTCTTGCAATTTCTTCATTATTTCTAATACCAATTCATTTATTTTTGTGTCTCATCATTTTTTTGGTGTTTTTTAAGCATCTAGGACTGAACCACATCATTCAAATTCAAGAGAAAAGTGAAATTATGAATTTGTCCCTAATCTTACTCCATCTAGCTTCTACTTTGACTTTGCATGGTTTTTGAGTTGTTATTTGTAATTCTTTCAATTCAATTTTGTTTAAACTTCCAAGGTCAACAAAATAAAAGACAAGAAAAAAATAAAAAAATAGAAACAAAAGATTAAAAATGTCAAAAAAAGAAAGAAAAGAAAAGTTAAAAAGAAATAAAGGAAGCTAGAAATTTCATAAGAACTTGTTTGTACCAAAATAAGTTGATTTCAATTATCTGATTTGCATTTAGCCTAAACTTGATTTTCAATCAATTTTGAGTTCAAAACACCACTCTACAACTTCACCGACCTTTAAATTCTTAAATTTTGATTAAGTCTTTAGTTATTTGTTTGCTTACAACCAGATTGTGTTATTTTCAATTCTTTGTTATGTAAGTGTTTAGGTCTAGTTTATGCTTGTTTGGTGTTCAATTTGAGCTTGTCTTAACATAAAGTAACTTAATATTTAAAGAACTTAAAGAAAAGAATAATGATTAGTAAAAGGCAAGAATGTGCAAGCTCATAAGAGGGTAAAAGCCAATTTTGAGTTAAATACAAATGTGAGTGCCATTAATTGAGTGTAAACACGTAAGGGAGTGCTTGTGAGGATATTCTTTTGTTATTTTACTAACCATGGTAGAACCTAAAGACGATCCAGAATGGAAGTTGTTTGTTAAAGATGTGCAGGACACTATGGCCCTTATGTAATAAAAGTTTAAAGACGTGAAAGAACAGCTTGGGAGCATTCAAAATGCCTTTAATTCCAATAACATATGCATCCATTCAAGACAACCAAGGCATGGCAAATTCATCAATGATGAGGAGGAAGGCGATTCATATGAAGAAAGTTCCCAAAGATCAAGTAAGCAAGATGGAAATCTAAGTGGCATTAAGCTAAAAATTCCTACTTTCAATGGCAAGGGTAACCCCAATGAGTCTTATTTATCATGGGGAAAGAAAGTAGACTTTGTATTTGATTCTCAAAATTATAGTCAGGAAAAGAAAGTTAAACTTACAGCTATAAAGTTTATAGATCATGCTCTTGTATGGTGGGATCAAATCATGTACACTAGGAAAAGATGTGGGGATAGTCCAATTAGTACTTGGGAAGAGATGAAAAGAGTCATGAGAAAACATTTTATACCTAATCATTATAATATAGATTTGCACAACAGATTGCAAAGACTAGTACAAGGGAAAAAAGTGTGGAAGAATATCTAGAGGTAACTTTGATAGGGCTGAAATTAAGGAGACCGCAGAGCAAACTACAACTAGATTTTTTTTGGACTCAATAAAGAAATTGCTAATCAAGTGGAAATGTACCCCTACAATGATTTGGAGGATTTGTACCACAATGCTATCAAGGTGGAAAAACAACTATAAGGTAAGCCCTCTAGGCCCAATTTAAATTCAGTTTCTTGGACTAACAAATTTAAAAGTGGTGATAAGCTCAATATGAGGTCCAAGTCCTAGCCACCTAAGAAGGACAGAGGGAAGCCCAATTTTCTTACTAGGGTTGAATCTAATAAGCCCAATAAGAGTAGCTCAATTATTTGTTTCAAATGCCAAGGAAGAAGGCATGTTGCATGTGATTGCTCTAATAAAAAAAATAATGATTTTGAGAGATGGTGGGATTATTAGTGAAGATAAAGATAGAGAAGAAACAAATCTTGAAATGCCTTCATTGGAAGATGTTAGTGATGTTGATGAAGAAGACCCCAATGAGGTAATAAGTAAAGATATTTTTATGACTAGACATACTTTAAATGCCCAAATAAAGGATGAGTATGTGCAAAGGGAAAATATATTTCATGCAAGGTGTAGAATAAATGACAACTTATGTCTTGTTATAATTGATGGTAGTGGTTGCACTAATGTAGCTAGTACGTACCTAGTTGAAAAGACGAAATTGCCAACTTTAAATCATCCCAAACCATATCATTTGCAATGGCTAAATGAATGTGACGAAATTAAAGTTACAAAGCAAGTTATGATAGCATTTTCAATGGGCAAGTACAAGGATGAGGTGTTATGTAATGTTATTCCTATGCAAGTTAGTCACATGCTTTTAGGTCGCCCTTAGCAATATGATAAGAAGGTAAAACATGATGGGTTTTCTAATGTATATGAGTTTGATTTTAGGGGTAGACACATTGTATTATCTTTTTTATCCCATTTTCAAATTTATGAAGATCAATAAATTTTGAAAGAGACAGAATGTATGCATAACCATGAAAAAGAATTAGTACAACAAAAGGAGAACTATGAGAAAAACCATGAGAAGTGTGACCAAAGAGTGGAAAAAGGAGAGAAAAATAGTATGCCCAAATGAAAATAGAGGGGCATGTAAAAAGAGAGGGTGTGAAAAGAGAGGGATGTGAGGAAAGCCTTGCTAGCCAAAACACCCATGGATATGTTATTGTACAAAGATTTGCAACTAACATGTTTTTCTTTTAATGATGATTGAACCAATTTTCTTCTTGGTAGTTTTGTTTCTTTATTACATGAATTTATAGATTTATTTCTCAAAGATGTGCTAAAAGGATTACTACCCTTAAAAGGTATTGAACACCAAATTGATTTCACCGCGGGCTCTCAAATTCCTAATAGACTAACCTATAGAAGTAATCCCGAGGAGACAAATGAACTTCAAAGGCAAGTAGAAGGGCTAATGGAGAAAGGTTTGGTAAGGGAGAGTATGAGTCTGTGTGTTGTTCCTATTTTGATTGTACCTAAAAAGGATGGATCATGACAAATGTGTGTAGATTGTAAGGCAATTAATAAAATTACTATTAAATATAGGCATCCAATTCCTAGCTTAGATGACATGCTAGATGAATTGTATGGTGCATGCATGTTTTCAAAAATTGATTTAAAAAGTGGATATCATCAAATTCGTATGCGTGAGGGGGATGAGTGCAAAATAGCTTTTAAAACTAAATATGGTTTGCATGAATGGTTAGTGATGCCTTTTGGGCTAAATAATGTCCCTATCAGTTTTATGAGATTGATGAATCATGTGTTGCGTGAATATTTAGTAAAATTTATAATTGGTTATTTTGATGACATTCTTATATATTATAGATCTTTATAAGAGCATTTATAGCATGTTAGGTTGGTTTTTGATGTTTTACGCGAGGAAAAGTTGTATGTTAACTTTAAAAAGTATTCTTTTTGGACTAGAAGACTTATTTTCTAGGATTTATGGTAAGCAAAGATCGAATAGAAGTTGATGAATAGAAGGTAAGTGTTATTTCCTCTTGGTCGAACTTACTATCATAAGTGAGATAAGATATTTTCATGGTTTGGCTAGTTTTTATAGAAGATTTTTTAAGAATTTTAGCACAATTGCAGCACCCTTAACTAAAATTGTAAAAAAAAATGTTGGATTGAAATTAGGGGAGGCACAACAAAAGGCTTTTGAATTGTTGAAATCTAAATTAACTAATACACCATTGTTAGCTTTGGCTAATTTTGCTAACGCCTTTGAAATTGAATGTGACGCTTCAAGTTTAGGCATTAAACCTGTTTTGAGGCAAGCAGGATGGCCAATTACTTATTTTAGTGAAAAACTTAGTGGGCCTACTCTTAATTACCCAACCTATGATAAAGAGATGTAAGCATTAGTTATGGTCTTACAAACATGACAACATTATCCTTAGCCCAAAGAATTTGTTATCCATACAAATCATGAGTCTTTGAAATACCTTAAGGGACAACAAAAGCTAAATAAAAAACATACTAAATGGAGTGAATCCATAGAGTCTTTTTCATATGTAATAAGGTATAAACAAGGTAAGGATAATGTAGTGGTCGATACACTATTTAGAAGGTATGTTCCTTCTTACTCTTTTAGATTCTAAATTTTGTTTGGTTTTGAGTACATTAAAGTTTGTGAGAGATGTGTTGCATGTGAACAAGCTAAGTCTAAATTGAAACCACATGGATTATATATACCTTTACCCATACCTAGTATGCCTTGGATTGATATTTCAATGGATTTTGTTTTAGGTTTACCTAGGTCAAAATGTGGTAATGATTTTATTTTTATTATTGTTGATAGATTCTCTAAAATTACACACATTATTGCATGTCACAAAATTGATGATGTCATTAATATTACAAATTTGTTTTTCAAAGAAATTATGAGATTGTATGGTATGCTTCGAACTATTGTTAATAATAGGGATATAAAGTTTTTGAGTTTCTTTTGGAAAATATTATGGAGTGGATTAGGAACTAAATTATTGTTTTCTACTTCTTTTCATCCATAAACTAATGTTCAAACTGAAGTTGTTAATAAAACTCTAGGGCAACCTTTAAGAGTTTTAATTAAAAAGAACTTGAAATCTTAAGAGGATTATCTACCACATATAGAGTTCGCATACAATAGGAGTGTGCATTCATCTACCCATTATTCCCCTTTAGAGATTGTTTATGGTTTTGTAACATTAAGTCCCTTAGATCTTTCCCCTATACCTTTAAATATGTGTATGGACTTAGAAGGAAAAAGGAAATTTGGTTATGTTAAGCAATTATATGAGAAGGTGCATTTGAACATAGAAAAGAGGAATCAACAATTATCTAAAAATGCAAATAGGTGGAGAGTTAAAGTTGCATTTGAACTAGGAGATTGGGTTTGGGTGTAACGACCATTTTCATTTACAAAACTCATAGCATCCATGTCCGAAAATACATATGCATAGAGGTTTTATCCGTCATACATACACAATCAAACATGTATTTAATGTACATATATGTTAACTAATGTCAAGACTAGTGACTATAAACTAGTTCCTATCTAGATGTATGTACATGACACAAGGAGAGAGAGAATTGGAATTCAGCCAATGACCTATGGTCCATATGTAACAATGCAAAACTCTAAGCACCAAAGTGTTCAATCCTTATTATTTGGTGTCTAAACGATATAATTGTTTTTTAGTGAGTTGCGACTCAATGAATAAAAACATTAATTAGATTCTTCTGTCACATCCAACAATTAAATATCATCAAGATACATTACAAGTATAACATTTGACTATGCAAGTGTAAGAGCAATAGATTAATTTTTGCCGTGACCATGCAAGGCAAACACTGCTCCTGGGAATTCATGTGATTCAAGTGACATTTGATTTTACTGGCCAACATATAACAAGTGATTCATTTAATCAAAAACATGTGCCAATGGGTGGTCCATCTTCCACGTTATTAATAACATGTGCCAATGGGACATATTAGTCCATCTTCCACATGATTTGCAAGTGTTTGACAAGCTGGTCACAACATCCTTTTAGTTCATACAAGTGTTCATAACAATGGTATACCAAGTAATCATTAAGACCATATAATTCTCACTTGACTTGTATTCATATGTAAACATAACAATTCAATCTCATATACATGTAATAGAACATAATCACATCATAAAATTATCACACACATACACACTAGAATCTAATTATCATTTTTACTCACCTTTTGATGTAACCAACTTTTACGATAGGTTTCCTTCTCTCTTTAGGGCTTCCTTAAAGTGTTGTGATCCTAAGATTTGATAGATACATGGTTATAAGTATGTTAAAATGATTATGAATGTTTGGTATGCAAGTATGGCATTATTCATGCAAGTAGACCTAGTGTTTATGCATATTTTCCTTATATGGCAGCCAGAGCTTACTACACTATCACTACAATAACTCTAGATATACTTATCTAAATGGCTTGATTCTTTTTTTTCAAACAAACTAGACACATAATGAGACAACATATTCAAATTTCATGCTAATATTAGGCATACAGAAAATGTGGTGAATTTTTAAATTTTTCCCTATTGCAATGTCATTTCAGTCTGAGTAGGTCTTACATTCTTAGGTGTATCTCAAATTTTACAAATCCAATTGCAATAATAATCTACCATCAGTTACAAAACATATAAAGCAACATTTTTCATTTTTCCCTCATTGTCTAATTCAGTTATAAGGTCACCAAAACAAAGGACCAATCTCAAGGTGAGTAGGTTTGTAACATGTTGACAAACAATCATGATGAAGGGACAATATCTCAACAACCATGATGGATTTAGGAAAAATATTTCATAGGTATGTATATCATACATATAAAACTTTCAAGTTTGGACCATCATCAAATTCTGAATCTATGGCCATCAAATTCTTGGAAAACAAAATTAAAAGAAAGGTAGGGTTTCATCTGGGTACAGGGTCAGACTCAATTAATGAGCCATATCTCTTTCCACAAAATAAACCAATCAAAACTTCTTTACAAGTATTTAGAGGGGATATAACTCTACAAATTTCATGTTTTGTCAAAATCAAAACATAAGGCCATCAAGATATAAGAAAATTGAAAGACTGAAGTCATCTAGGATAGTTGTGAACTAGCCCTAATTAAGTAGCCATAACTCTTCATACACACCAAATCAAGCAAAAATGTTTTATATGAATTTATATGGGATATAAAGCTACAACTTTCATATTTTTCACTTTACATAATTCCTCTTCTAGTGTTATGAAATCATGGGCACAAAATCCTGCTCTAATAGCAAAATCTAACATAAACAGCTCTTGTTCTCTTGCATTTCAACTTCCATCCAAGAGCTCTACCTCAATTACTTGATAATTCTTACTAACCATGCATGATTAACATGTCATGAGAGGTTATTTCAATTGAGAATAAGATAAATTAACTTACCTATTATCCCAGAATTAGAAAACCATAGGACTCTTTCCTAGGCGGCCCACACTTTTTCCTCTCCTTCTTCTTCTTTTTCTTCTTCTTCTTCTTCCTTTCTTTCTTTCTTCCTTATCTCTCTCTCTCTCTCTCTCTCTCTCCCTCTCTCTCTCTCTCTCTCCTACTATAACTCACATCTAACCCCTTAATTTTGATCCTAAAAGGTTAAAAATTCCACTTGTAAGCCTATTGCAATAAGAAAAAATCATGGTGTTGCATTCCTATTGGTTGGAAGTTCACTTTCCCCTTTTAGTTCTTCTTCTTCACTCCTTAAGCACCTCCATCCATCTCTTAGTTCCTAGATGCTCCTTATACTATAAAATAAGCTCTATAACACCATTATTTATGATGTTATAATAAGCACACAACATAAAACAATTTTTCATGCAGCTATACAAACACCACATATATGTTCAAGTGTCCCAAATGCAATGGTGCAAGTGTCATTGTCGTGCTTCTACAATTCACATGTCTAAATGATTATTTATCCAATGCATATGTTCGTATGGGATTTCATATCATTTATGCAATGAATATGTTCATGTGATAATGTCAATGAATATGGATAGAGATGTTACATTTCTTCCCCTCTTATAAAGAATTTTATCCTCGAAATTCAATTCCTGTAAACAAATGTGGATATTGTCGTTTCATGTTCTCTTCAATTTCCCATGTAGCCTCTTCTTGTGAGTGATTTCTCCATAACACCTTAACCAAAGGGATTTCTCAATTTCATAACTATTTTGTCTTATAACCGATGATTTCCACTAGTTCTTCAATGTACCTTACATCATCTACAATTATTATCATTGGATCGCTAAGTATATGTGTAGGATCAGACTAATACTTCCTAAGCATACTCACATGGAATACATCATGAATCTGAGCCATATCTAGTGGTAACGCTAGCCTATAAGCTAATGGACCGATTCTATCTAAGATCTTATATTGTCCTATGTATCGAGGACTCAATTTCCCCTTCTTGCCAAATCGAATTACTCCTTTCCATGGTGAAACTCGAAGGAACACTTTGTCTATAGTATCTTATACTAATTCTGGCCCTTCTAAAACACGCTTCCCTTCTTCATCTCAATAGATTGGACTTCGACATTTTCTTCCATATAGTGCTTTATATGGTGTCATATGTATACTGCTATGATAATGGTTATTATAAGCAAATTTAATCAAGGAAATATATTCATCCTATGCACCATTGAACTCTATCACACAAGCTCGAGGCATTTCTTCAAGTGTCTAAATTGTCCTATCCGATTGCCAATCTGTCTAAGGATGAAAAATAGTATTAAAACTCAGCTTAGTACCTAAAGTCTATTACAAACTTACCCAAAATCGAGATGTAAATCTTGGATCTCTATCTATATAATGGACACTGGAACGCCATGTAATTTGACAATTTCATCCACATATTTCTTGGCTAAGTGCTTAAGTGAACTACCCCACTGAATATGCAAAAAATGAGCTAACTTAGTTAGTCTATTAATGATCACCCATATAACATCATTCTTATTGAAAGTCCTCAGTAACCCATATACAAAGTCCAAGGTTATTCTTTCCCATTTCCATACTAGAATCGTTAATGGTTTCAATTTTTTAATTGGTGCTTGATGTTCCATTTGATCTGCTGATAAGTCAAACATGTTGAAACATAGGCTGCTACATCTTTCTTCAATTTAAGCCACCAACAATGAGATCATAGGTATTGTACATTTTTGTCATTCCTAGATGAATAGCATATGGAGCATTATGTGCTTCTTCTAGGATTTCTCTTTGTAAGTTGTCAACATTAGGCACATAAATACTAGAACCCAACATCAAGGCATCATTTTAAATATCAAAATCACCATTTCTCCCCTGTTTTACCATTTCAATCATCCTATGTAACTTTAGATCCTTGCCCTGTTCTTCTTTAATTCAATCATGTAACATTGGTCTCACTTGAAAAGTAGAAATCAATACCATATTCTTTTGTATGTTTAGTTCTATATTCATAGCTCATAATTGAACCAAATAAGACAATGGAAATACCTATAAATGAGCTACACTGCTTCTTAATTTCCTGCTCAAAGCATCAACAACCACATTTGCCTTCCTTGGGTGATACTTAATGGTACAATCATAATCCTTTAGCAGTTTTAACCACCACCTTTGTCTCATGTTTAATTCTTTTTAGCTCATCAAATACTTCAAACTCTTGGGATCAGTAAATATCTGAAAAGTTTCTCCATACAAGTAGTGTCTCCATATTTTCAAAGCAAACATAACGACATCAAGTTCTAGGTCGTATACTAGATAAGATCATTCATAAGGTTTTAGTTGTCTAGATGCATATGCAATTACCTTACCATGTTGCATTAGAACACATCCCAAACCTTGATGATAGGCATCACTATATACTACAAATCCTCCATTACCAATAAGAATGGCTAACACTGGAGCTGATGTCAATCTATCTTGTAATTCATCAAACTCTCCTGACATGCTTTAGACCACTAAAATGGTACATTTTTTCGAAGTAACTTAGTCAAAGAAGTAGCTATAAGTGAAAATCCCTCAATAAATTGATGATAATACTCAGCTAGTCCTAAGAAACTTCAGACTTCTACAACATTCTTTAGGGTTTCCCATTTTACTATTGCTTCAATTTTGTTTGGATCCACCTCTATGCCATTTTTAGAAACTATATGTCCTTAAAATACCACATGGTTAATCCAGAGCTCGCACTTGTTTAATTTAGCAAATAACCATTTTTCTCTCAAAATTTGCAACACAATACTTAAATGTTGTTCATGCTCCTCTTTGCTCCTTGAATACACTAGTATGTCATCAATGAACACAATTACAAATTTGTCTAAGTAAGGCTAGAACACTTTATTTATAAGAGCCATAAACACTGTTGGTGCATTAGTCAAACCAAATGGCATCACCAAAAATTCATAATGCCCATACCTAGTTTGAAAAGCTGTCTTCGGTACATCTGAGTGTGAAATTTTGAGCTGATAACATCCTAATTTTAGGTCAATTTTAGAAAACACCCATGCTCTTTGTAACTGGTCAAACAGATCATCTATCCTTGGTAAAGGATACTTGTTCTTCACAGTGACAGGATTTAACTGCCTGTAATCAATGCACAACCGCATTGTCCCATCTTTCTTTTTAACAAATAATACTGGAGCACCCTATGGTGTCACACTAGGCCTGATGAATCCCTTTTCAAGTAGTTCCTGCAGTTGGGTCTTTAATTCTCTCAACTCAGATGGAGCCATCTTATAAAGTGGTATGGATATCAGTGCAGTTCCTTGGACTCACTCAACTGTGAATTCTATCTCCCTATCAGGTCGAAAATCAGGTAAGTTAGTTGGGAACACATTTGGAAACTCATTCACCATGAAAATATTCTCAAGTAATTCATTTGTTAACCTTGTGCCTACCACATGTGCCAAATAAGCCTCACAACCACTTTTAATCATGCGAAAAGCCTTAGTAGCAGAAACTAGACATGCAAGTACAATTTGCCTTTCCCCTTGAAACACAACCCTTATATGATTTGGAGATTCCAAAACAACTTTCTTAGTAAAACAATTCACTACTACATGATATTTGGACAACCAATGCATACCCAGTATCACATCAAATTCATATAGTGGCAAAAACACTAGATCAACATTCAACTCAACGTCATTAATGTGAATCACACAATCACGACATACTTATCCACAATCATCACATCTCTCAAAGGAGTACTAACACATAGATTAAAACTTAAAGGTTGATGCTTACTATATAATTGTGATGTCATGTTCAATGAAATGAATGAATATGTGGAGCTAGGATCAATTAATGCATTGACTTATAAATCATGTAGAAAAAGTTTACCAGTGATTACTTATGGAGCAGCAACAGCTTCTTGCCTAGTCATGGCAAATACTCTGGCCTATGTCAGGGATCTAAAACTCTGACCTTCTGATCTGCTCATACCTTGGCCAATTGTGGTTGTTCGACCTTTGCCTTTGCCTCTACCAAATGATACTCTAACTCCACTTGCCTTTGAAACTTCAACTGTGGGCTCTGATGTAGCTCTGCCTCTGCCTTTGTCTCCCTCTGACATTCTAGATTTTTCAGGACAATCTCTAAGCATATGATCAAGAGACGTACAAAAGTAGCACCCCTAGTCAATTTTCTACATTCACCTATATGTTGTCTACCACAATGTACACATGAGGGTCATTGTTGCATAACTTGACCTTGACCTCTAACTGTATAAGATGAAAGTCCTAATCCTCTGCTTCTATAGCTAGAGTAATCATCCCTAGCACTAGACTGTGATGGCATGTAATCTCCATGTTTACCTTTCTTTCTATTAAAATCCCCCATAAACTCAATAGGCCTTCTTTTTACTCGTTGCTCCATCCTTTCTTTTTCTAATCTTTCCACCCTGAGTGCAACAAATTTTAGTTTGGTATAACTTTCAAGATCTGCAGCTGTGATCTTACTTCTGATCTCACATCTCAGTCCCTCTACAAATTTTTGACATTTGTCTTTATCAGTGGCTACCATGAAGGACGTATAATGAGATAATTGATTGAATTTTACCTCATATTCAACTATAATCATCTGCTCCTTCTTTAGGTTCAAAAACTCTCTTCTTTTATCATCTTTATACACTTTTGGCATGTAATTGTTATTGAACTCATCAAAAAAGTCATCGCATGTAAGCACTGGAGGTTGGGCATCACTCCCTAGAATGGTTTCCTATCAATTGTATGCATCCCTCTATAATAGTGACACTGCATAATCAAACTTTTCTTTTGGTGTACATTTCATCAAGTTCAAAACTCCTTGTGTTCTTTTTAACCATGTCTCTACCACTAATGGATCTGCGGCACCACTGAAGTTAACTGCACCCTATTTTCTTAATTTATCATACCTTTTCTCTCTTTGAATTTCTAAACCCTACACTGTTGGTTCACCAATTCTATGTTGTGATTAACTATGAGATATGTATTATGCATGAGAATGTGTAAGAGATCTAACTCTGTCAGTAGGTTGATCTCTTAATGATTGGCATGATGCTTTTATGTAATGCAAATCGACTGACTCCTCTCTCCTTGGTGAGCCATGGGTACTACCATGACTACCTTCTGCTAATGCCCTATAGACATATAAGACAATGTCATATGATAATGCAAAATAGTGTAAAAATCATGTCATGTTCATATATATGTCCCTATGGAACCTATCCTCGCTCTGATACCAAAAATTGTAACGACCATTTTCATTTACAAAACTCATAGCATCCATGTCTGAAAATACATATGCATAAAGGTTTTATTCATCATACATATACAATCAAACATGTATTTAATGTTCATATATGTTAACTAATGTCAAGACTAGTGATTATAAACTAGTTCCTATCCAGATGTATGTACATGACACAAAGAGAGAGAGAGTTGGAATTCAGCTGACGACCTGTGGTCCATGTGTCTTAATGCAAAACTCTAATCACCAAAGTGTCCAATCCCTATTACTTGGTATATAAAAGATATAATTATTATTTGGTGAGTCGTGACTCAATGAATAAAAACAATAATAAGATTCTTAAGTCGCAACCAACAATCAAAGATCATCAGGATACATTACAAGTATAACATTTGACTATGCAAGTGCAAGTGCAATAGATTAATTTTTGTCGTGACCATGCAAGGCAAACACTGCTCCTGGGAATTCATGTGATTCAAGTGACATTTGATTTTGCTGGCCAGCATATAACAAGTGATTCATTTGATCAATAACATATGTCAATGGGACCTATTAGTCCATCTTCCACGTGATTAATAACATGTGCCAATGGGCCATATTAGTCCATCTTCCACATGATTTGCAAGTGTTTGACAAGCCAGTCACAATGTCATTTTAGTTCCATATGCAAGTGTTCATAACAATGGTATACCAAGTAATCATTGATACCATATAATTCTCACTTGACTTGTATTCATATGTAAAGCATAACAATTCAATCTCATATACATGTACTAGAACACAATCACATCATAAAATTATCACACACATACACATTAGAATCTAATTATCATTTTTATGCACCTTTTAATGTAACCAACTTTTAAGGTAGGTTTCATTCTCT
Organism: Omphalea diandra; assembly: GCA_949677035.1. Lineage (NCBI taxonomy): Eukaryota > Viridiplantae > Streptophyta > Magnoliopsida > Malpighiales > Euphorbiaceae > Omphalea > Omphalea diandra. The sequence goes on along the minus strand of CATIWR010437687.1, from coordinate 24,400 downwards.
CTCTGGGGCTTCCTCAAAGTGTTGAGATCCTAACATTTGATACATGCATGGTTATAAGTATGTCAAAATGATTATGAATGCTTGGTATGCAACTATGGCATGATTCATGAAAGTGGACCTACTGTTTATGCATATTTTCCTTATATGGCTGCCATAGCTTGCTACACTCTCACTGTAATAACTCTAGATATACTTATCAAAATGACTTGATTCTTTTTTTTTCAAACAAACTAGACATATAATGAGACAACATATCCAAATTTTAAGGCAACATCAGGCACATAGAAAATGTGGTGAATTTTTAAATTTTTCCCTGTTGCAATGTCATTTTTGTCTGAGCAAATTTGTAAAATGTTGACAAACAGTCATGATGAAGAACAATATCTCAACAACCATACTGGATTTGGCAAAAACATTTCATAAGTATGTATACTAGACATAAATATACAACTTTCAAGTTTGGACCATCATCAAATTCTGAATCTATGGCCATCAAATTCTTAGAAAATTGAATTAAAAGAATGGTGGGGTTTCATCCGGATACAGGGTCAATTTCAATCAATGAGCCATATATCTTTCCACATAATAAATCAATTAAAACTGCTTTACAAGTATTTAGAGGGGATATGACCCTACAAATTTCATGTTTTAAACTTTGTCAAAATCAAAACATAAGGCCATCAAAATATAAGAAAACTGAAAGACTGAGGTCATCTAGGTTGGTTCTGAGCTAGCCCTAATTAAGGAGCCATAACTCTTCATACACACCAAATCAAGCAAAAATGTTTCATATGAATTTATATGGGATATAAAGCTACAACTTTCATATTTTTCACTTTCCATAATTCCTCTTCTAGTATATGAAATTATGGGTACAAAATCCTGCTCTAACAGTAAAATCTAACACAAACAGCTATTGTTCCCTTGCATTTCAACTTCCATCCAAGAGCTATACCTCAATTACTTGATAATTCTCACTAACGATGCATGATGAGAGGTTAATTTTAGTTGAGAAGAAGATAAATTAACTTACCTATTGTCTCAAAATTAGAAAACCTTAAGACTCATTCCTAGGCAGCCCACACTTCTTCCTCTCCTTCTTCTTTCTTTCTTTCTTTCTTTCTTTCTTTCTTTCTTTCTTTCTTTCTTTCTTTCTTTCTTTCTTTCTTTCTTTCTTTCTTCCTTAGCTCTCTCTCTCTCTCCTGCTATAACTCATATCTAACTCCTTAATTCTAATCCTAAAGGGTCAAAAATTCCACTTGTAAGCCTATTGCAATAAGACAAAATCATAGTGTTGCATTCCTATTGGTTAGAAGTTCACTTTCCACTTTTAGTCCCTCTTCTTCACTCCTCAAGCACCTCCATCCATCTCCTAGTTCCTAGATGCTCCTTATACTTTAAAATAAGCTCTATAACACCATTATTTATGATTCTATAATAAGCACTTAACATAAAATAATTTGTCATGCAACTATACAAACACTACATATATGATTAGGTGTCCCAAATGCAATGGTGAAAGTGTCATTGTCGTGCTTCTAAAATTCACATGTCTAAATGATTATTTATCCAATGCATATGTTCATGTAGGATTTCATATCATTTTATGCAATGAATATGTTCATGTGATAATGCAAATAAATGTGGATAGGAATGTTACATTAGGTGCACTTTAAGAAAAAGAGATTTCCTAATTTTAGGAAAAGTAAGCTTAGCCCTAGGGGAGATGGACCTTTTTAGGTTTTAGAGAGGGTTAATGATAATGCTTACAAATTAGACTTACTAAGTGATTATAATGTTAGTGTTGCTTTTAATGTTACTGATTTGTCTTCTTTTGATTTTGATGAAGGTTTAGATTCAATGATGAATCCTTTCAAGGAATGAGGGAACGATGCATTCGACCAAGTCAAGTCTAATAAGGATCCATTACAACTTCATGGCCCAATTACAAGAGGAAGGCTAAGGAAGTTTAAATATGTACTTGGAGTTTTTATACAAGAAAAGATATGGGAAAAATTGGCCCAAACAGGCCAAGGATTGCATGAAGCCCAAATGTATAAGAATGGAAGCTTATACTCTTCAAGTGGAATGCTTAATTTAATCCAATGTAGCCCAATTGATGAAGAGGACCAAAGCCCAACACAATTCTGTATAGCATGGAATTGAGCCCAAAATGTGAAGACAATCCCAAATTTTAAAAATCCATGCCATATTTGCTTAATGGGAATTTGTTGGCATTGTCTTCCTATTGCTATAAGGAATTCTCCTGATTGGTTAAATATCATGTTGCTTTTAGTTAGGATTTTGTAGTTAGCTATTTATTTATGTAAGGAACCTTGAAATAAGGTGTTTTAATCCTAGAAATTAGCTAGGCCAGATCATGGCAACCAACAAGATTATTTGCTTTTAGTCTTTATATGAGAGTGAGATTAGTTCTCCTAATAGGTTTAGGAGTTGTAAATTCATCCAGAACATGTAAAGCAAAATTAGAGAGGGTTTTTTAGGGTTTCTTAACATTTGTGAAGGGTATTTAATTCCATATTTGGTTATTAATAAAAAGGCAGATGATCACAACTTAAATTATATATTCTAGGTTGTTTGAAACAAATTTTCTAGAGATCTAGTTTAGATTTAAGAATTTATCATCTTTTTTATCTTTAAATTATACTTAGGACTTATGTTCATCAAATAGGTCAAAAGTTGATTCCACCTCATTTGTATCACTATGGCACCCAATACTTTTAATACCTGCTTGAGGAGCTCCTAAAGAATTGTATCCTTTTTAATGTTTGCACTTTTACATTACTTTGTTGAGCCTTATCCAAATGGTCATTTCTCAAATGTCAATTTTCAAGCCCCACAAAGCATGGGACAAATTGTGAGCATTAGATTCTTAACCTTAAGTTGTGAGCCTAATGATGTTTCCCAAAATGTAAAGGGAATTAAAAAAGAAAGAAGAACAAAAGGCTTTAAGAAGCCTTGGGTCAAGCCTCAAACCAAGTGTAAGCCCATCTAGCCCAAAATCTTGAATATACTAGCCTTAGTTTTGATCGATTATACAACCACAACTAACTTACTTGGTTATACAACTAAGCCTTAAACCCTAACCAGTAAAAGATTCTAAAACTTCATCCCCTTGTAAATTAATTAGTTGTACAAATAACTAAGTAGGTTGTATAGCCAACCACTTAGTTATACGAACCATTTGAAAACCTTTAGTTATATAAATCATTTGAAAACCCTAATTCTAGAACTTCTATGGCCCTCGTTTGTTATGGGTCATGAATGTGATCCAACTGGAGCCTTATCTGCTCTGATGCACCTCACTTCCTCTATAAATACCCCCTTCATATTTTAAAGAGGGAGGAAAAAGGCTTAGATAACTCTAACAAAACTTTAGTAAAATAAATTCATAAGAACTAAATACTTAAATCTTTACATCAAAGATTAAAGATAGGATAAGGCCTTTTGCACTTCATCCTCTAGCATTCTCATGTCATTTTAGAGGATAAATCCATAAACTAAGTGCCTCTGAGATCAAGAAATATGTCAAGGAGCATACTAAGCCTCTATCTCTTTTCCTCTTCTCCTCTTTCTTTTTTTTTTTTTCCTTTCTATTTTTGAAAACTAGGTTTTGGTGGGTTATAATACCTTTTGTTGTCTTTATAGATCACTGTGTAGCTATATAGGCCACTAGTTGGTTTGTACAGCCCATTTATCTTAAAATTAGTTTCATGAAAATCATCTTTTCTTTTATATGGATTCTTTCCTTCTTTTTAATTGTTTTGGGTACCTTGGGAGCTTAAATGGCATAATATGAGGTAGATTTCATGCTCCATGACCCCTATTCTTTCAAAACCTAAGGTTAGGATCAAGGATTAGACTTGTTTTCTTAAGAAAAATTATTGATAATGTTGTTGCATTTCTTTATCTTAACTTAAGCATTCTATTTTTATAGTTTTAGAAATAAGTGAGTGAGGGAATTTAAGTATATATGGTCTTATGAGCTCTTAATCTCCTTAAGGATTATGGTTTAGTTGACATTTCATTCTCTATCCATAAAAAAAAAGGGTTGCAAGCTCTATGGCTTGTGGATTATCTTTTCATTCAGGAGAACATGTAGTTCTATTTTAGGGGGAAAGGCTCATCCTTAATGGCCCTTAATATATTATATCTCATGCTTGAAATATTTTTCTTTTGTAATGTATTAGCCTTTAGGTTTCTATTATGGGTTTATTGATATCCTAGCCCTTCTCATGGCTAGTGGCATGTTTAGAGATGTTATAGCTCTTTTGGAGCACAACATGGAGGAGGGTCCAATAACCTTGGTATTCCATTTATCAAGACTCTTTCCTTATGCCTCTAAGATCCTCTAACTTGCATTTGTATTTTATGTTTATGACCCTTTATGTGCTTCATGGTTCATATGTTTGTGCATCATTTGTTATTGTTATTATTACCATGTGATTTATGAGATGTTAGGATGATTGAATGATGAATTAGGGACTTAGAAATAAGATTAGGTTCCTTGACTTGGAGATATGGTGAGACCTTTGCTTCCATAAATCTTATCTTATGTACTTTTATGATGTTGTCTTTACGTTTGTAACTAACTTATGTACTTATGTACTTTCTTGGATGTAAGTGTTTACTTTAGTTTGACCATAAATGATGGTCTTGATGATCATTATTTTGAATGTTGGTTATGCTTAATGATTTTGAGCATAGTTGATTGATAGGCATGACCTCCCCTTAACATGTTGCAAGACCCTAATCTCCTTTGATGCCGATTATGATGTTGCTTTCGTATGATTGATTGGATTACACTAGGAACATGTGTAAGGGCATTAATCGAATTAATTAATAACATGGTTAAACTGTAAAAGTGAACTAAAGATGCCCAAAGGTTGGATCCTAATATCCGAGCAATTTTAAGGTACCTAACCTTTTTCCCAAGTTATATCTAATTTTTGAACCTAACCTCTAATGGGGTGAAGATAAGTTAGGCCTTTTAATTAACATAGTTAGGTTCACATTTTGCCTCTCCCGAATTCTTGTCCTGACCAATATCGAGTGATGACTTAACATCTCTTTAGGCATAGTACCAATTTATTATCTTGCCTCAGTCCCCCATTGACCACTTGGGCAAAAGGGCTTTAAACTTATATGAGGCCTGAAGGATCCCCCATTTTTCCAAACATATGCCATGTATTGGGGTTACTACCAATGTAGAATCCCCGACCTCTCAATGTTAATCAATAAAATGATGGAATCGTAAGCAAGATTCCAGTTGTTCAAGTGTAGCCATAAAATTCAAGGCACTCAAAACAAACATACCATCCATGCATATTAAGAACCAAGTTAGGGAGTCTAGATATTCATCTATGTTCATCATTTATCATAAAGTAAGATTCCCAAACCATGTGCAAAACATAAACTTAAAATGGAAGATTCCCAAACCAAATGCAAAACATAAACTCAAAATGGCATGAGCAATATTAACATAAGCCACATAGGATTAACAAAATGGATATGAAGGATATGAGGCCTTTAGGCAAGGATTTTGATTACAAATATTGGAATCCTAGACTATTGAATCATCTTCTAATGATGCTCCAAAGGAGCTTTGTATGTCAAGTGCATCCCTAAAAGTACCACTAGCTATTAAAGAAGGCTAGAATTCCGAGGAAGATGGAGGGACATTCAAAGAAGTATATATGAGCCATAAGTTTATCTTATCAACTAACATAAAAGGAAAGAGGATCTCAGTATATCAAGCCCTCTCCTTATTAGGCACGTAGCCATAAAAATAAAATGAGGGAGAAGATGAATAAGCTAAGTAGCTAATCATCCTCTCTCAATAGTGGAAAAGATAAAGACACATAAACATTATAATAATTAATATAAATAAACATCAAAAAAGGGGAAACAAAGGATCATAGGTATGTCACCCTTCCCCTTTTCATATTCTTAAAGCTATAAGGCAAAACATGTAAAAAGAAGAAAGGTAGAGGAAACATGGCGTAGAGATATTTAACACATTGAAACACCCTTTTTTATTTAATCCTTGTTTCTCTATCAAGAGGATAATGTGTAACATCCTCATCCATATTTATTGGCATTATCACATAAACATATTCATAACATAAATGATTTGAAATCCCATATGAACATATGCATTGGATAAATGATCTTTTAGACATGTGAATTAGATAAGCACGACAATGACACTTGCACCATTGCATCTTGGACACTTGAACATATATACAATGTTTGTATAGTTGCATGGCAAATTGTCTTATGTTGTATACATGTTATAGCATCACAAATAATGGTGTTATAGAGCTTATTTAAAAGTATAAGGAGCATATAGGGATTAGGAGTTGGATGGAGGTGCTTAAGAAGTGAGGAAGAGGGATTGAAAGAGGAAAGTGAACTTCCAACCAATAGAAGTGAAACACAATGAGTCTGACTTATTGCAATTGGTTTATAAGTGGAATTTTTCACCCATTTGGATCATAATAGAGAGGTTAAATGTGAGGGATACTAGAAGAAAGAGAGATCTAAGAAAGAAAGAAAGAAAAGAAGAAGAAGAAGAAGAAGAAGAAGAAGAAAGAGAGGGAGAAGAGTGAGTTGCATAGGAAAGAATCCTAAGGTTTTTTTATTTTGGGACAATAGGTAAGTTAATTTATCTTCTTCCCATATGAAATTAACCCCTCATGACATGTTAAACATGCATCGTTAGTGAGAATTATGGAATATTTGAGGCAGAACTCTTGGATGGAATTTGAAATTCATGAGAACAATAGTTGATTATGTTGATTTTATTGTTAGAGAAGAATTATGTACCCATGAGTTCATAACCCTAGAAGAGGAATTAGGGAAAGTACAAAATACAAAAGTTGTAGTTTTATGGCCCATCTAAATTCATATGAAATAGTTTTGCTTGATTTTATGTGTGTGAGGAGATATGGCTCCTTCATCAGGGTTGGTTCATAACTAACTGAAATCACATTTATCTTTCTATTTTCATATATTTTGATGACTTTATGTGTTTATTTAGATAAAGTGTAAAACATGAAATTTGTAGGGTTATATCCCCTCTAAATACAAGTAAGCAGTTTTGATTGATTTGTTGTGTGGAAAGAGATATGGCTCATTGATTATGATTGACCTTGTACCCCGATGAAACCACACATGTCTTTTAATTATGTTTTCTAAGAATTTGATGGTCATAGTTTTGGAATTTGATGATGTGACAAAATTAAAAGTTGTATATTTATGTATTATCTACTTGCTTGTAAAATATTTTTTTTTCCAAATGTAGCATGGTTATTGAGATATTGCCCCTTTATTATGACTGATTGTCACTATGTTGAAAACCTGCTCACCTTGAGATTGGTCATTTGTTTTGGTGACTTTATATATTAAATTAGACATTGAGTAAAACATGAAAAATGTTCTTTTATGTGTTGCTTAATTTTTGGTAAATCATTTTTGCTATTTCATGTGTACAATTTGAGATATACTTAAGAATGTAAGACCTACTCAAACTGAGATGACATTGAAATAGGAAAAATTCAAAAATTTACCATATTTTTTATGTGTCTTATATTGGCCTAAAATTTAAATATATTGTATCATTCTGTGTCTATTTTATTTGAAAAAAATAATCAAGTCATTTGGATAAGTATATCTAAAGTTATTTATGTGAGAATGTAGAAAGCTCAGGCTGCCATATAAAGAAAATATGCATAAACACTAGGTCCACTTAAATGGATCATGCCATAGCTGCATACCAAGCATTCATAATCATTATACTTATAATTATGTATGTATCAAATGTTAGGATCTCAACACTTTGAGGAAGCCCTAGAGAGAAAACCAAACCTACCATAAAGGTTGGTCACATCAAAAGGTGAGTAAAATCATGATTAGATTCTAATGTGTATGTGTGAGAATTTTATGATGTGATTATGTTTTACTACATGTATATGTGATTAAATTGTTACACTTTACATGTGAATACAAGTAAAGTGAGAATTATATGCTTTGAATGATTACTTAGTATACCATTGTGAATGAACACTTGCATATGGAACAGAAAGGATGTTGTGACCAGCTTGTCAAACACTTGCAAATCATGTGGAAAAGGAACCAATATACCCTATTCGCATATTTTATTGATCAAATGATTCACTTGTTATATGTTGGCCAGCAAAAATCAAATGTCACTTGAATCACATGAATTCCCGGGAGCACTATTTGCCTTGCAAGGCCATGACAAAAAAAAATCAATCTATTACATTTGCACTTGCATATCAATTGTTATACTTGTAATGTATCCTAATAATATTTGATTATTGGTTGTGCCAAAATAATCTTATTATTGTTTTTATTCATTGAGTCGCGACTCACTAAATTGCAATTACATTTTTTAGATACTGAAGCATAGAGATTATATACTTTAGTGTTTAAAGTTTTGCATAGAGACACATGGACCACATGTCATTGGTTGAATTCTAACTCTCTCTCTCTTTATGTCATGTACATATATTTATATAGGAACTAGTCTATGGTGCCTTGAACATTAGTTAACATACATGTGCATTAAATACATGTTAGATTATGTATGTGTGATGAATAGACCTTTATGCATATGAATTTTTTGATATGAATATCATGATTTGTAAATGAAGATGGTCGTTACATAATGGGTCATAGGTATCAAAACCTACCCATCCCCTACTATTGAAGCTTATAAGAAACTCCAAAGAACCCTACAATCCAAAAAGAAAGAAAAAATAGGAAAAAAAAAAGAGGAAAGTGCTATCAATAATAGAAATGGTTGTACAAACCAACTGGTGGTTTGTACAACCATATTAGGGGTCTGTACAAACTATAAATAAGTCTATATAGACCTCTTGCATTACGGTTCAATAAAAAGAAAATGGAGAAGAATAAGGGGAAAGGTGATTTAGAACCTTTGATACCCTTTTTTGTCTTCCTTCCCTCAAAGGCATTACGATGAGAAAAAAAAATCCACCAAAATCCCTAGGAAATAACGCAAGATGAGTTACAAAGGCTAGGTTCTACCTTGAATCTTCGGTATGAATATTGGGTGTTTAGATTTTCTATGTAAATAGTGAGTTTTAGGGTTTGAGGTATGAGTTTAGTAAAGTTCTAGTACTTGATAAGAGAGGTATTTACAGAAGCAAGGAGAGTGCATTTAAGCCCAATGGCTTGAGTTGAACTCAATCCTCAATCTCCCATAGATAAGAAGAAGAAAAGTTATAGAGAATAAGGTGTTTATAAGTTGTTTGTACAGCCGAAGGAATGTCTATACAAACTTGGGGTTAGTTGTATAGTCTTCTAAAGGTCAATGGTCAAGGTTCTAAAATGTTCTTTCTGCCAAGGTTTAGGGAGGTTTATATAGACTTATGGTGATATGTACAGACCTTTAAAAGTTGCTTGTATAGGCATCAATTTGACGTCCCATTTACTAATCATTCCTATAGTAAGTGTATTAACTTATTCATAAAACATGGAATACTAAAGTGACACAACATCATTAAAATCCTCTCATTCTATCCATTCTCAATGAAATGCCTTATTTTAATTATATTATTATTATTATTTTTACATTATGTATATTGTTTCACAACATAGTAACTATTTACAATAAAGTATACATAGTTAAACAAACTTAAATACTAATTGTCTGTATACTGGCCCAACCATTATTAGACTGCTAGACATCAATTTCGAAATGTAAACTGGATGCAATCTTAGTCTACTCTTCCTGAAAGAAAATTTAATGGAAAAAAAGTGAGCTTACATACTCAATAAGTAAATGCATAATGATACTTCAATCTCAAATAACATAACAACATTTAAATATAAATAACTCATCATCAAATCCATGCACGAAATAAAGAGTTTTTACTCTTAAATGCCATACAGGCTATCAAATGTTATGATCACACATTCTGTCATATCTTGTTGCCCCATAGGATATAGATGTCATTGCCACAAATGTCACACATTCAGTCATATTTGTCGCCACACAGGTTATAAATATTGTTGCCACACAGGCTATAGATATCATTGCCGCATAGGCTATCTAATGTTGTTGCCACACAAGCTATATATATCATTACCATACAGGCTGTCGAATGTTATTGTCACACAGGCTGTTATATATTATTACCACAAAGGCAATAGATATCATTGCCACACAGGCTCTTAAAAGTTACTGTCACATAAGTTGTTATATATTGTTGCCACACAGGCTATAGATATCATTGCCACACAAGCTTTCAAAAGTTATTGCCATACAGGCTGTTATATATTATTGTCACACATGCTATACATATCATTGCCACACAGGCTCTCAAAAGTTACTACCACACAGGCTGTTACAAATTATTGCCACACATGTTATAGATATCATTACCACACAGGCTATCGAATGCTATTGTTATACAAGCTATTATATATCATTTCCACATAAGCTAAGAATATTGTTACTTGCCAACAACATCAAGTTCTAGTCTTTCAACAAATCAACTATAAATCCAATAAAATTTCAACAATATAATGATTAATAACAATACCCACAACTTTTGCAGCTCATATCACCATATACTCCCATTCCAAAGTTATCATTTATCAACGTTTCATGAAAATAAATAAATCAAAAGTATAGCAATCTTTTCATCAATGTATTCCTTAATATCATCACATTAAACAACATTTTATTTCATTGATTATATGTTCATGGCATTTAACCAATCACACATATAGTACCTTTAGTTATTTACTTACCTCCTTCTTCAAGCTTATTAGGTCATGGATGGCCCTGACTTATTCCTACTATTATCTTCAATTCCTTGAGGACTTATTTCAATACAACAAATCAATCCATGATGATAAAATCAAATTTTCATCTTCTTATACAAATATGCTATAATAAAACATCATGAACTTGATAAGTTGTTTCTATAATTACTTTTAACTCACAAATCCAAATGATTGATTCTTATTTTTTTTTTCAATTAAACTAGGCATATATGGGTACTCCATATCCAAAATTCAGTCCAAAATTTCCACTACATAATTTATGGTCAATTTTATGAATTTGCCCTGTTTCAATGTCATCTTAGCCTGAGTAGGTCTTACATTATTTGATATATCTCAAATCTTACAAATCCAATCCCAAAAATTATTCTCCAAAAGTTATAAAACATATAAAGGAACATTTTTCATGTTTTACTCATTGTCTAATTCAGTCTATAAAGTCACCAAAATAAATGACCAATCTCAAGGTGAGCAGGTTTTCAATATGTTGATAATCAGTCATAATGAAGGGGAAATATCTCAACAACCATGTTAAATTTGGCAAAAATATTTTATAGGCATGTAGATAATAGATAAATAAACAACTTTCAAGTTTTACACATCACCAAATTCTGAATCTATGGCCATGAAATTTTTGGAAAACAAAATTAAAAGACTGATGAGGTTTCATCTTGGTACAGGGTCAGTCAGTCAATGACCCATATCTCTTTTCACACAACACATCCATCAATACATCACTGTTTTACAAGTATTTATAGGGGATATAAACCTACAAATTTCATGTTTTACACTTTGTCTAAATCAATACATAAAGTCATCAAAATATATGAAAACATAAAGACTGAGGTGATTTCAGTTGGTTGTGAACCAGCCCTGTGAAGGAGCCATAACTCCTCACACATGTCAAATCAAGAAAAAATGTTTCATATGCATTTATTTGGAGCATAAAGCTACAACTTTCATATTTTGAACTTTCACTAATTCCTCTTCTAGGGTTATGGAATCATGGGTACAAATTCTGCTCTAACAACAAAAATCAACACAATCAGCTCTTGTTCTCTTGAATTTCAACTTCCATTCGAGAGTTCTACCTCAAATACTCCAAAATTCTCATTAACCATGTATGCTTAACATGTCATGAAGGGTTAACTTTATTTGAGAAGAAGATAAATTAACTTACCTATTTTCCTATAACTAGAAAACCTTTGGCTTCCTTTTTAGGCAACTCACTCTTCTCCCTCTCCTTTTTCTTCTTCCTCTTCTTCTTCTTCTTCTTCTTTCCTTTCTTTATTCCTTAGCTCTCTCTTTCTTTTGTTGTACCTCACATCTAAGCTTTGTATCTTGATCCTAAAGGGACAAAAATTCCATTTGTAAACCTATTATAACAAGACAACATAATGGTATTGCATTCCTATTGGTTGGAAATTCACTTTCATCTTTTAGTCCCTCTTCTTCACTCTTTAAGCACCTCCATCCATCTCCTAATCCCTAGATGCTCCTTATACTTTAAAATAAGCTCTATAACACCATTATTTATGATGATATAAGATGAAACATAGCATAAGACAATTTTCTATGCAGTTATACAAACATTATATATTTGTTCAAGTGTCCCAAATGCAATGGTGCATGTGTTATCATCGTGCTTATCCAATTCTTATGTCTTAATAGTTATTTATCCAATGCATATATTCCAATATAACATAATTAAAATACATATAATTTAAGTTGAGGATGTTACAATTCTCCCCCTTTTATAGAAATTTCATCCTCGAAATTTTATTTACTAGAACTTTAGAATTCTTTCCTTGTTTTCCAAACCTAATAATGCCTTTCCATGGTGAAACCTTTAAAAATACTTTATCTCCAACCTGATAATCCATTTCTCATATATGCTTATCAACATACCCTTTTTGCCTATTTTGAACAGCTTGCATACATCTTCTGATTACTTGAATTTTGGCCACTATATCTTATACCGTATCGGGACCCTCTAACTGTCTCATCCCTTCAACATCCCAACAAATTAGACTTCTACATTTCCTTTCATATAAAGCTTTATATGGTGCCATACCAATATTAGGGTGACAGTTATTATTATATGTGAATTCCATTAATAGCAAATGATCATCCCAATTGCCTTTGAATTCTAACACATAAGCTCACATCATAGCCTCTAATGTCTGAATAGTCCTATCTGATTGACCATCAGTCTGTGGGTGAAAAATAGTGTTAAAATTCAAATGAGTACCCAAGGCTATTTGTAAGCAGTTCCAAAAATGAGAAGTGAATCAAGGATCTATATCTGACACAATAGAAATAAAAATGACATGTAATTGTACAATCTCAGCAACATATATTTTAGCCAGTCTATGAAGTGAATTTGTTTGTCATATAGGCAAGAAGTGTGCAGAATTTGTGAGTCTATCTACAATAACCCAAACAACATTATGCCTTTTTTGTGTCTGAGGCAAACCAATAACAAAATCTATTAAAAATTTTTCCCATTTCCATACGGGAATAGATAAAGGATGCAACTTACTTGCTGGAGCTTCATGTTCTGTCTTGATCTGTTGGCAGGTTAAACATCTCGATAAAAACTCAGATATATCTTTCTTCATTGTTGACCACAAAAAATGTGGTTGCATTTTCTATACATTTTTGTACTTCTAGGGTGCATAGAATATGGAGTATTGTGTGCCTTTTGCATAATCTATGATCTCAAACCATCAACATCTAGTACATAAACTTGACTACCCATCACTATCATCCCATCATCTCTAATTGAAAAATTAGTCTTCTTACCTTCTTGTATCTTCTGTAGCATTTTCTGCAAATATGGATTCTTCATATGAACTTCTCTAATTTTGTCGTTTATTACAGGTTTTAACTGAAGAGTAGCCATTAAAGTTGTCACATTCTCAATCTCAAATTTTACATTTAAAGTATGAAGATTAACCAAGGATGTCAAATTATAACCAACCATACTGTAAAAAACATCTAACTCTTTTCAGCTTAAAGCATCAATAACAATATTAGCCTTACCTAATGATAATCAATAGTGCAATCATAGTCCTTCAATAATTTCATCCATCTTCTCTGCCTTAGGTTCAATTCTCTTTGTGTTTGAATATATTTCAAGCTTTTATGATCTATCAAAATCTGAAATGTCTCTCCATACAAGTAGTGCCTCTAAATTTTCAAGGCATGGACAATGGTTGCCAACTTCAAGCCATGTGTAGGATAATTCAGCTCATAAGGCCTTAGCTGTCGAGAAGCATAAGTTATCACTTTTCGATGCTTCATTAATACATAACATACCCCTGTCTTGATGCTTCAGTGTACACCACAAATCCACCATTTGTTGATGGTAATGTCAATATTGGTGTCGAAGTCAATCTCTTCTTTAGTTATGTAAAACTTTAATGACATTGATCACCCCATTTAAATGTTACATTCTTCTGTAATAATTTTGTCAATGGCCCAACAATAATGGAGAATCCTTCCGCAATTCCTCTATAATAACCAACCAATCTAACAAAACTATGCACCTCTGATACATTTTTGGGTGGATCCCATTCCAAATGGCTTTCACCTTAGCTGGATTAAGTTGAACACCATGTCTAGACACAATATGCCTTAAAAAGACCACTTATTCCATTCAAAAGTCACATTTGTTCAATTTGGCATATGCAATACTATTCATAGATGTTGCTCATGCTCGTCATGATTTTGTGAGTATATGAGAATGTCATCAATGAACACAATTACAAATTTGTCTAAGTAAGGTTGGAACACTTTGTTCATAAGAGCCATAAAACGCAACTGGTGCATTAGTTGACTCAAAGGGCAAATAAGAAACTTATAGTGACCCTATCTAGTGCAGAAAGCAGTTTTTGGAATATTTGGCTCAACAACCCTTAACTGCTAATAGCCAAATCTCAAATCAATTTTTGAAAATAACATTGCACCTTAATGTTGATCAAGAAAATTATCAATTTTTACCAAGGGATATTTATTCTTTACCATTACTCAATTTAATTATTTATAATCATTACATAACTATATGCTTCCATCCTTTTTCTTCACAAATAACACTAATGATCCCCCAATGAGATGTATTAGGTCAAATGAAACCTTTTTTTTTACAACTCTTTCAACTATTTCTTTAATTCATATAACTCCACTACTTTCATTTGGTATGATGTAATAGATATAGATGCTCCCCTAGTACGGTCTTAATATTAAAATCAACTTCTTTATGTGATGGCAAATCAAGCAAATCATCAAGAAATACTTTTAGAAACTCTCTCATTACAGAAATGTATGTTAACCTTAGATTAGGAACATTGGTGTCTACTACACTAACTATAAATGCATCACAACCTATTTTTTAATTAATTTAAATTCTTGAATACTTGAGGTCAAACAAGTGGGAATAGTCTTATGCTCCCTAACAATTATAACTCTTTAATTGTCCAGAAGATTTGATTATCAACTCTTTAGTATGACAATATAGAAAATCCATACCTAGAATAACATCAAATTCCTTAAAGTTCATCAATATTAAATTTGCAGTTAATACGACAGCACACACTAGCACATAATAATTTCTACACACTTTGTTTCTACTTATGTCATGAACATTCTCCCCACAACTACTTAAGACTCTCCTCCAATCACACCTGTCATTGGGCAATCTTGGCTTATATGATCTGACTATCTATAAGTATAGTAAGTAACCCTTTTAGGTCCTTAACACTCCATAAAATGAGTTCTTCCATGAATATTACAAATTAGGGCAACACATCTCCCCATTATGTTAATGGGACCTTTCCTACCATTTGAGCCTTCAAAACCACCATAGCTATTCTACCATATGCTATTAATGAAAATCGACTAGGTTGACTCTGTCTTTCATCTATTTGATTATTAATACCTCTTTAAAATCTTGATCAACCAGACAATGTAAAACCACCCCTTTTTGTTGTGCTATTGAGTTCTCCATTTCATCCTACATAACTTTTCTTTCTTTTAACCTCAATTGCATTTTTCTTGGATTACCTCCTTAGCTCAAATAGTTACTGCTAATCATGTAGTATAATTAGTTGGTTTGACTGTTTAATCGATCTTAAATTTAACCTTAGTCCCTTGTCAAACTTCTAGCACTTCAATTCCTCTGTAGCCACATACTTTAGGGCATATCTCGAGGGTTTTAACAAATTATACCTCATAATCCATAATTGTTATATCATTATGCTTCAATTAGAAAACTTCATCTTCTTCTTATCTAAGTATACAACAGTGTTTACTTTTTTTGCAAACTCCCTTGGAATATTATCTAGGTCAATGTCATCGATTGAGTAAAGCTACCAAGAATGGTCTCCCATAAATCCAAGGCATTCTTTTAAAGCAAAGATATTACATACTTTAACTTTACTCTAAGATGTATTCAAGCCTATTCAAATATTCTTTCAATTCTTTTAAGCCACTCTTTAGCCTCAGTAAGATCGATAGTTCCCTCAAAGTCAATTACCCTTTACTTCTTCAATCTATCGTAATTCCTATCTATAGCAAGTCCTACATATGTTTTTATTGCAAATCTCTACATCATCTCAATAATTTGTACGACATTTAGGTTTACACCTATGGCTGGATTATTTCATGACATCTCAAAATTCTATGCAACATGGTCAACATGCTTACGTGCATCAACAGACTCAACAAACTCATCTCTAACCTCTGGGCCAATATGAACTCTATCATGTGCATCCATACTCCTATATGCCAATGTATGTAAGATTAACACAAGGCAAATATCATATATATATATATATATATATATATATATATATATATATATATATATATATATATCACATTCAGATTACACATGTCTACAGAATCATTTACCCGCTCTAATACCACTAAAATGTGACATCCCATTTACTAATCATTCCCAAAGTAAGTGCATTCACTTATTCATAAAACATGGAATACTAAAGTGACACAACATCATTAAAATCCTCTCATTCTATCCATTGTCATTAAAATACCTTATTTCAATTATATATATATTTTTTATACTATGTATCGTGTTTCATAACATAGTAACTATTTACAATAAAGTATACATGGTTAAATAAACTTAAATATTAATTGACTGCATACTGGCCCAACCTTTATTAGATTGCTAGACATCAACTTCGAAATGTAAACTTGATGCAATCTTAGTCTACTCTTCTTGAAAGAAATTTAATGCAAAAAAAGTGAGCTTACATACTTAGTAAGTAAATGCATAATGATACTTCAATCTCAAATAACATAACAACATTTAAATATAAATAACTCATCATTATATCCATGCACGAAATAAAGAGTTTTTACTCTTAAATGCCACACAGACTATCAAATGTTATTGTCACACAGACTGTCATATATTGTTGCCACATAGGATATAGATGTCATTGCCATAAAGGCTTTCATATTTGGTCGCCACACAATCTATAAATATTATTGTCACACAGACTATAGATATCATTGCCACACAGGCTATTGAATGTTATTGCCACACAGACTATCGAATGTTATTGCCACGCAGCCTATTATAGATTATTGTCACACAGGCTATTATAGATTATTGCCACACAGGCTATAAATATCATTGTCACATAGGCTATAGATATCATTGCCACATAAACTGTCAAATGTTATTGTCACACAAGCTGTTATATATTATTGCCACACAAACTATAGATATCATTGCCACACAGGCTCTCAAAAGTTACTGCCACACAGGTTGTTATATATTATAGCCACACATGCTATAGATATCATTGTCACACAGGCTCTCAAAAGTTATTGCCACACAGGCTGTTATATACTATTGTCACACATGATATACATATCATTGCCACACAGGCTCTCAAAAGTTACTACCACACAGGTTGTTATATATTATTTCCACACAGGCTATCGAATGTTATTGTCATATAAGTTGTTATATATCATTTCCATACAAGGTATGAATACTGTTACTTACCAAAAACATCAAGTATTAGTCTTTCAACAAATCAACTATAAATCCAACAAAATTTCAATAATATAATGATTAATAACAACACCCATAACTTTGGTAGCTCATATCACTACATACTCTTATTCCAAAGTCATCATTTATCAACATCTCATGAAAATAAATAAATCATGAGTATAACAATCTTTTCAGTAATGTATTCCTCAATATCATCACATTAAACAACATTTCATTCCATTGAGTATATGTTCATGGCATTTAACTAATCACACTTATAGTATCATTAGCTATTTACTTACCTCCTCCATCAAGCTTATTAGGGCATGGATGGCCTCGGCTTATTCCCACTATTATCTTCAATTCCTCGAGGACTTATTTCAATACACTAAAACAATCCATGACGATAAAATAAGATTTTCATCTTATTATACAAATATGCTCTAGTAAAATATCATGAACTTGATAGGTTGTTTCTATAATTACTTTTAACTCACGAATCCAAATGACTGATTCTTTTCTTTCAATTAAACTAGACATATATGGGTACACCATATCCAAAATTCAGTCTAAAATTTACACTACATAATTTATGGTCAATTTAATGAATTTGCCCTATTTCAATGTCATCTTAGCCTGAGTAGGTCTTACATTATTAGATATATCTCAAATATTACAAATCCAATCCCAAAAATGAGTTACCAGAAGTTATAGAACATATAAAGGAACATTTTTCATGTTTTACTCATTGCCTAATTCAGTCTATAAAGTCACCAAAACAAATGACCAATCTCAATGTGAGAAGGTTTTCAACATATTGACAATCAGTCATAATGAAAGGGAAATATCTCAACAACCATGCTAAATTTGGCATGTAGATAATACATAAATATACAACTTTCAAGTTTACACAACATCAAATTCTGAATCTATGGCCATCAAATTCTTGGAAAACAAAAAGACTGATGAGGTTTCATCCAGGTACAGGGTCAGTCAGTCAATGAGCCATATCTCTTTCCACACAGCACATCAATGAAAACTGTTTTTCAAGTATTTAGAGGGGATACAACCCTACAAATTTCATGTTTTGTACTTTGTCTAAATCAGTACATAAAGTCATCAAAATATATGAAAACAGAAAGACCGAGGTGATTTCAGTTGGTTGTGAACCAGCCCTAATGAAGGAGTCATAACTCTTCACACACGCCAAATTAAACAAAATTGTTTTATATGCACTTAGTTGGGGCATAAAGCTACAACTTTCATATTTTGATCTTTCCGTAATTCCTCTTTTAGTGTTATGAAATCATGGGTACAAAATTTTGCTCTAACAATAAAAATTAACACAATCAGCTCTTGTTCTATTGAATTTCAACTTCCATCGAAGAGTTCTACCTCAAATACTCAAAAATTCTCACTAACCATGCATGATTAACATGTCATGAGGGGTTAATTTCATTTGAGAAGAAGATAAATTAACTTACCTATTTTCCCAGAACCAGAAAACCTTAGGCTTCCTTCTTAGGCAGCTCACTCTTCTCCCTCTCCTTCTTCTTCTTTTTCTTCTTTCCTTTCTTTCTTCCTTAGCTCTCTCTTTCTTCTACTATACCTCACATCTAAGCTCTGTATTCTGATCCTAAAGGGTCAAAAATTCCACTTGTAAACCTATTATAACAAGACAAAATCATAGTGTTGCATTCCTACTGGTTGTAAGTTCACTTTCCTCTTTTAGTCCCTTTTCTTCACTCCTTAAGCACCTCCATCCATTTCTTAATCCCTAGATGCTCCTTATACTTTAAAATAAGCTCTATAACACCATTATTTATGATGATATAACATGCAACACAACATAAGATAGTTTTCCATGCAACTAAACAAATATTGCATATTTATTCAAGTGTCCCAAATACAATGGTGTCTGTGTCATCATCGTGTTTATCCAATTTACATGTCTAAATAATCATTTATTCAATGCATATATTCAAATATAACGTAATTAAGATACATATAATTTGGGTTTAGGATGTTACAATCTATGTTGGTTATATACAGTCAATGACTTGCTCCTCTTTATAGTTTTCAAAGTTAATGGATGGTAGGTTTGATTCAAGGCTTCTTTTAGGTCTTGCTCTTTTTTTATGCAATGTGTCCTTTATTTTTTGGGGAAATAATTCAAGTAGTTCTCATCATCGAGCTTGTATTCTAAAAATCCAAAATTTAGTGCTCGCAAATAGTAATTCTTCTCTGATATCATAAAAAATTTTAGAAGCAATGAATCCAAAATTAAGGGTTTAATAATTTTATATTGACAAAATATTGATAAATATTACAAAATTGATAAAGATTACAAAACTATACTCATCCATATCTATTTACATTTAAAAATGCATCCATGATATGTATGACATTCTAACTATTTATTTTGTCACATATATATTTTTATAAAAGAAAGATTTCAAGTTAATTAATATGATTTTTTATAATAATTATGATGATAATCATGATGAAGAAGGAAAAATATATATTGTTATGACATGAATCAACATTAATAATTCTCTCTCTTTTATTTATTAAATAATTTTTAAATACTTGAAAAAGTTTGTTTTAAATTGTTAAGTTAAGCAAGCGAAAAAATCAGTAAAATATTGAAAAATATTAGAACCATTTAATTGAAGTCATTAAACAACAAAAAGAAAATATAAAAATTAAAAATAATGGATAGTATACCTAGATAAACTTGTTTGAACGGATCCAAAAAGTAAAATTAACTGGGAAAAACTCATAAATTCTAACTCCATCAAAAAAGAAAAAACTAGTAACTATAAGAGTTAACAGAACTGCAAGTGGTCCGAATTTCTCCATCAGCTTGAACTGAAGGGACAAGAATATTGCCAAGCTTGGCCATGGAAACACCAAAATGATAATGGAAAACTGATGGTGCAGAAGCTAAAATGTTAACAAGAGGAGCAGTCGTTGGATCAGAATGTAGCAATTGGTCTGAGGAAAGAAGTCCCATCTTTTTCTGGAGATTCCTAAAGTATTGAATATTAACGGTGGTAGGAGTATGGCTTCAAGATCGACGTATTCTGACCATCTGCATTTCCTTGTCAAGAAATTCAAGTACTTGGGTTCAAGAGAAGGATCTGGCTTGCCAGTTCCTTCAAAGTTGTACAGCCGGTGTTGTACTGTACCACATGTAGTCCTGCCAATTGTATGTGCCCCTGGGTAAAAAAATACATAATTCGAACTTTTCTAAAATCTTACCGAAGTATATTTTTGAAAAGAAGTATAAATTAAGTAATTTTGCTGACACAATCTCGGTAAATGTGCTAAAATTCAATGATAAACTCACTAAACATAAGTGGATTTAAATCTTTGATTGTTTAACTAATTGTACTACATTATTTAATAGTCTTTAGCCCGGTATATGCATACTATATAAAAAGTGCATTGTGGAATTACCCGAGAGAACGACCAAATCAACCACAGTGAGGCCCTAAGATTGGAAGAACGCGAGTATACAAGTAATGTTTTCAAGACCCATTGGCACCAATTCACTTTCCTTGTCAATAGAAATCTTTCCATCCCTCCTTCCATAAGGCACCGTCCAGTATGCACCTCCAAGAAAAACAGTGGCATCTCTGGAGGCTGCCGCAAGAATGTCGGCACAAGAGACTGTTTTTGGGCATTTCTTCTCAATCTCTTGCTTTATGTCATCAATCTCTTCAAATCCTCTTAGGTTCTTGCTTGCGTCTGCAGTCCTCTCGCCTCCCTCATGATCCAACAGAATGGAGGCATCACAGCCCTATATAGACCAATCAAAAACAACAAAAATGTGGAGTGCAAGAAGTCAAATAATGTCATATGAAAAATGATACAAAAGTTAGTAGAAGATGATTTATGATGAATTTTAGTTGTTATTAGTAAATTTAATCGTGATTGAGAGTCTAATTGGCTCAATTCTGGTTAAATCTTGTAAACTTTAATCTGATTTAAAAAGGTCGTGTCCACATAATTATTGAGGTCTAGCCCATTTTGAGAGTGGGTCTCAGATGGACTGAAAATCAATGTGATATCGTAAAAATTATACAGGATGATCAACTACATCACCAATGAACATAAGAACTATCTTTCTCTATGACCTTTTTTTTTTTTTTTTTTTTTGAGAAAAGAAAATCTTTCTATGAATTTAATATGTAATGGAAGTGTTAAAAAACTTCAGGTATATAAAATACAGAAGGCAAAAGTAATTTGATAGGATTTAGTACTGCTTTAATTACTTATTTGGAACTGTGGTCCAATTCATATGGTGCTATCTAATATTAGAAGCTGTATTGACATGGATATGAGACCATATGGGCGTGCTAATTTTTTTTAAAAAAAAATTAGTGCATGACATATGTGTTTTTGTTTGGTATTATGTATATTAAAGTGTTGAATCTGATGTGATAGAAATACGTGGTTATAATTAAAATTTTTGGCGCTTCATAGATTAATAGTCCTACATGTATTTGGTGTCTTAAATTAAATGTAAAGTGAGACTATCCAAAAACAAATGTTAAGTTTCAACTCTCACCAAGGTAATATTCCTAATAATAATAATAATAATAATCCTACATGTGATATATTGGAAGCGTTTTTTTTTTTTTTTAATTGTTATTTTCTTACCCTAACAGCACAATCATGGAAGTGCAACCGGAAGAGATTGGCAGTAATGGTGTAGTCCTTCTTAACCCATTCTCTGACTTTCCTATTGATGATGGCTTCAGCTTGTAGACAGCTCTGACGATAGTAAGCAAAAGACAGAAGATCATCTGAAGGCGAGCTATCCGGCAATGATGGAATGGGCAGGACATTGTACCATTCTCATAATCTGCATCTCCGTACTCTTTGTTCTGGCCTAAATTTGCATGGTATTCTGATGCTGAAATCAAATGAAAAGCCAACAGAAGAAATAGGACGGAAATTAAGGAATTCATGAGTTTACAGGTCAATTAAGCCAAAGACACGGAAACTTGGACTTGATGGAAGGATTCTAATAGCTTTGATTTATATATGATATGGTCTAATTATGAACTGAACGATCATGTCTATATATTTTATTCATTTGATGCAATACTACGTGACATGCACTATTTGAAACATATATCGAATGACATGCTGCCATGTTGAGTTGGGACTGATTTTTATTTTATTGATATTATAAAAAAAATTAATATTTGACTTGCATTGCCATTCATTGATCCTTCTTTTTCTCTTTTTTGTTTGTTTTTTTCCAATAAAGCTATACTTATCTCTTTTTATTTGAATGTACATTCCGTCTACTACTGCCACTTTGTGAAAAATAGTTCATTTCATTCATAAAAAAAATATAGAACCACTAACAGCGTAGATCAATTCGTAAATGGTTCTAACTTAATCAGAGATCTTAAATTCAAGCATTGGATAAGTAATTGCATTAAAATTTGATAAACAGAGTTTCGCCACTGTAATAATTCTATCCAGTTTAAATTCATATTTGTTTCATACGTGTGCTTGAATCCTCTGATACCACCAACTGTAATTATCGTCTTCAGTTGCAAATCATGGCATTTCATGTTCGGAAATGCATACACATTAAGGTTTATTCATCATACATATATAATCTCATATGTATTAATGTACACATGTGTTAACTAATATCAGAACCAGTGACCATAACTAGTTCCTATCAAATGTATGTACATGATGCAAGGAGAGAGAGTTGGAATTCAGCCGACGACCTGTGTTCCATGTGTCTCTATGCAAAACTTTATGTGCCAAAGTGTCCAAAGTCTATACTTCAGTATCTGAAAAATAATTGCGATTTGGTCAATAGCGACTCAGTGAATAAAAACAATAATCAAATTCTCATGGCATAATCTATAATCAAATATCATCAAGATACATTGCAAGTATAACAATTGACTATGCAAGTGCAAATGCAATAGCTTTGTTTTTGTCACGACCGAGCAAGGCAAACATTGCTCCCGGGATATTCATGTGATTCATGTAACATATGATTTGGGACCTATTGGTCCATCTTCTTGTAATTTGCAAGTGTTTGACAAGTCGGTCACAATGCCCCTTTTAGTTTCATATGCAAGTGTTTATTCACAAATGATATGCCAAGTAATCATTAAGAGTACTTAATTCTCACTTGGCCTGTATTCCCATGTAACAAGTAACAATTCAATCATATATATATGAAATAGAACATAATCACATTATTCCCATGTAACATGTAACAATTCAATCATTCTCACTTGACTTATATTTTCATGTAACATGTAACAATTCAATCATATATACATGTAATAGAACATAATCATATCATACAATTATAACATACACCCATTGAATCCAATTATGATTTTTACTCACACACATTGAATCCAATTATTGTTTCTACTCACCTTTTGATGTGACCAACCTTTATGGTAGGGCTTCTTCAAAGTATTGAGATCCTAACATTTGATACATACATGG